>JAQPPZ010011809.1:0-47539 GCA_028583015.1 Wollemia nobilis
TTTAAATTTTGGGGTTTCAAAGTATGAGTCAAATTTGGCTCCAACAGGGAGAGGCCAGGTAAGCTTCCACCATCACTAGGTCATATTAAGAAAATAAGTTATTCTTGAAGCAAAGAGAAATCCAAGCTTGTAATTTAAAAGAGAAATAGTTTTTTGAAAATTTATAATATTTTATTAATAGTGGGAAATATTTTTTAATATTATCAATTAGAATATTTCATGGAATTTTAATGCTAGTTTTATTAATTAATTTTACTTTTAAAGCATTGATTGTTATAATTAGTGTCAATTAGATGATATGACATTATCCATTGTATTATTTAGCGTGTGGATATAATTTTCTTAAAAGTACATAAATATAAAATGATTGCTAGAGTATGGTTTTAAATTTTGAGCTTTGGTATTTGTCTTTTAAATATACATGGGATTAATAAAAATAAAAAATATTTCTACTTATTTGGAATTTGAATTATGTAAAAGATTAAATGACTTAAAGAAAGAAACTAATACATTTCTTAAAAAGTTTATTGATTAATAATTTGCATCAACTAATTATTATTAAATAAAATTTGAAAAGAAAGTGACTAACGACATTTTCATTTTATAAAAGAATCATTCTTCATCATTTCATAGTGTATTGTGTCTTTTTATTTGATTTTTTTTACTTTACATCTTAAATTATTTGTAACTCAATAAAATGGATTTGCTTTAAATTTTGAGCTATGGTATTTCTCTTTTAATTATAAATCGAATATATCCAAACAGTTAATAAAAATAAAAGATTTATACTTTTGTGCAATAAATATTTGAATTCATAGATTTATGCCCAACTCACTATCTACACTTAATAAATAAATTGTGCATATGCATTCAAACATATAAATTCTTTGCAATTGCATAAATTTATAAATATATTTTTTTGTACATTCAGATGACCCATATGTATTTCACATTCATGAGCACAATTACAAAGCTTTGTGCAACTAAACATTTTTGTATTCTAATACACTATCATATACAACACTACAATTAACATGTTATGCATATTCACTAACTTTTGTGCAATAAAAATTTGTATTTATAGATGTATGCATAAACTTACATGCTTATACATAAATTTTTCACATGTATTCATATATATAAACTCTTTGCAATTACATAGTTTTTGTAAATTATTTTTAAATATGAGACATTTAAACACGTTTTAAACAATCAAATAAACATGTATATGACCCACATTTATGAGCACAATTACAAAGCTTTGTGCAACTAACATTTTTGTATTCTAGCATCTATGCATAACTCACATTCAATGTATAAACCATATTTACATATTTTATTATTGATGAATTTGTGTCCAATTATCATTCACATGTATAAGCCATATATTGACTTGATTTAATTTATTATTAATTACATATGCTTATAGAAGGCAATTAACATATTAGGTAAATGAACACAAACATTTTACATGCAGTCCGCCCCTGTAACCACCATGCCACAATAATTTAAAACCTTTTATGCTGCTAAAAGCACCAGGAAAGGGACAAGTATTTAGTTCGATGAGACCCGAGATTTGAACCTTGGACATCCGCACCCTTTACGGTGTTTGGTTGAACCAATTGGTCTACACATCAAACCTGATAATATCATAATGTAAGTATATAACTCTTACATAATTTACATTTGAAGTTCTAAGTACTTTTACGTCTACATACTTTATTAGTATAAAATAATTAAAAACAAATAAGATTGCACCTTAGAACAATGAGTGAGGATGGTGGACAGAGTAAGGACGAGATTGGTAGGGGACGATAAGTGAAGATGGGATGGGTAGGGGAGGTCGTGGTTGGCCTCATTAGTAGAGAATAAATTATTCTCTTCTTAGAAATAAGAGGATAAGTTATTCTTCAAGCAAAGAGAACCTTAATTTTTTTTTAAAAGTGAAATATTGCTTTGAAAATTAAAATATAATTTTTTGATTGGTTGAAAAATGGATTTTTGAAAGAATTCCTAAAACTTTTACAATATATCCTTACAAAATAAAATAGAAATATGATTTATGGAACGAGAAGATCTCCACAGGGAGATGATCTCAAAAGGACCAACTATAATACATTTAAACTTAAAGCAAAGGAGTTTCAACCTCAAAATTGAACTGCAAATTGGAACAAAAGTAAGCCCTTATTGAAAGCAGTGTAGAAAGACAGCGTACCAAAATGATGCAACAAAAGTAGATATAGATGCTAAGTCCTACGAATGCGAAGAGCAATGCATGAAGGGAATGACGCATAAACAAGATGTGAGAAAAATGAAAGTGGGGCCTATTTTATTAACATTGCTTTTAATCCAATTACAATACATCCCCCCCTTTAGGGGTCAGAATGTTTGATATAGTTTGTTACATCAATGGATGCCCAAAAGAACCAGTTCGGACGGTATGCTTCCAGGGTCTTCCGCATGCCCACATTTGAAGTGGGCAGGCCAAACGTTGTCGTTGCTTGTGTCCGCATGTTCATAATTCCTTGCTTCCCCTCTATTATTATTGGTGGTGAGATCCTACACACAGAGAGACAACAAATCATTAATAGCAAATGTGTATCCAGAAAGGCATGCAATCCCCAAGGCCTCCAGCGGGTGCTTGTGGGATATCAGTGATGCGACTGATAAATGGATTATAGAATGACATATAGATGCAAAGGACAACTTCTAGGATTGGTATCACCTAATTTTGCATCGAAGCGGCGTCGAACGGCCAAGTTATGCATGTTTTCCTGTCGGGGGCCTCTCCAAGGTGAGCGCTCTAATGTCCCACATACGCTTATCCAAATCACCTAAAACTCACAATTTAGGCATTATATGTCATTTTAAGACTACCCAAATGCTCGAAATCTGCCTATCTTGCCTAGATTTTCCTATATGTGAAAGAGGTGCCCTACAAGCTAGTTAACACATAAAATAATAAAACTATAGTCAAATCATGTCAGAATGCAATGAAACTTTAACAGAGGTATTATGATATCATTTGGGATATATTTTAAAAATAATAGTAAGGAAATCATGCACAAATTTCTAATCACTCTGGGGTGGGACGTTGGGGACTATAGTAAAACTTGCAAAAGATGACCTTACAAATGTCCCATCTAGAGGCCTCCAAAACTCCTTAAAACTTGCGGTTAGGCTAAAAACGACATTTTAAGATGACCCAGAAGGTCATATTTGGCAGATTCTTCCCAGGTTCCCCTGTATCTGAAAGTTCTCCCTACAGGTTAGTATACACATAAAGTGACAAAAACCAGGTCAAATCAGGTCAGAAAGCAATAAAACTTGGACAACAGCATAAGTACATGAAATGTAAAAGCATGCAAAAATAATAGTAGCAAAACTATGCACAGATTTATAATCGCTCTGGGGTGGGGCGATTAGGACTATAGCAGTTTGGGGGGGGCCCGGGGGCGGGACGCCCATCGTTTAGGGCCTAGTTTTGACACCAATCCAAGTGGGATGGGTCCAAAACTTCCTAGGGGGTTGTGTCAATGAGTTTGGGGTGGGATTGTGGCTGATTGTTTGGGTTTTGGATCTAGATTGCGTTCCTAGTGTTCACCCGATAACCTCTCTTCCAAAAGAGAAATTAGGGATGTAGGAAGCACAAAGAGGAATGGAGGTACAATTTGGTAGTACTTCATTTCTCCAAATGCTCCAGCTATGTTATCCTTTTGGGGTGATGAGGCTCACATTTTTATACACCTAAGGGTCTCCTTTGAATGCGCATGCGAGGGTGCCACTTGGCTCACCATACATTTTTGAGGGAGAGAAGATTCCTCACTGATTTAGAGCATCCATGATCAGGGCATGCTTGACTGAAGTCTCTCTCTGATTTGAAACCATTCCTCGTAATTGCATGCCTTGAAAGTGAAGTTGGGTGGCAGATCTGGGCTATACCATTTGTCAAGGCTTGGATTTTTGCCATTCAAACTTGCTAATCATCCCACCCTGGAGCGATTACTGCTAATCATCTCGGGGTGGGACGAATAGGATTCTAATCATCCCAGAGTGGGACGAATAGGGAGAAAAGTGCTTAAAAGGTGCAAAATTAACCTCTGACCTTCCAAAAATAATTTGGGAGTGGTTAGGACCATTGTTTAACCTTTGGAGGCTGCCCTAGGGGGTATGTATGCCAATTCGGTCAGTGCTTGTAGTCACATAATCAGATTGGTGTTGGTTTGGTGTCTACAAATGCCCCTTTTTGGGATGCACTGTGTGTGGCGCAGTTCTAAGCAAAAAAAATAGATGACCAAAGCACTTAATTATTAGGGTTTCTCAGTAACCTAACCAACTTTTGATGCCCCGAGTATGGAAAGGGGTACACATTCTTGAATCCTTGCTTCTAACGAGCTAAGGAGCTTAACTCAAGTGTAACCTTTTTTAGTGAGGTGTACTTGATCTTGGACATTGTTTAGACATGAATAGGCAAAGGGTATAACCTTTTGTTTGAGGAACCTTTTCTTCATGCTTCCTAAATGCCATGTGTTTGTTTAGCTTATTATTTTTGCTTGTTTGCTGCCCTAAGCAGGAGAGTGATTGTCTTTGTCAATGATTCTTTGAATGCATGCCATTTCCTTGATTGGGTGTATATTTGTTGATTGGTGGCTAAGTGTGACTACCCCCTCAAGCGACAAATCAATGAGGGAATGACAAAAAATGAGAAAAGCGACGACTCTCTTGACCCAAGATGATGTTTTTAGGGTGCCTATAGTTGTTTTTCGTTGAACTCTTATTGCAGTTTTCCAACCATCGAACCTATTTTTGGTGGGTTTTGACCCCTTTTGCGATGTCGATTGGGGTAGAAATTATCGATTCCTCCTTCCCATGGAGTGATCTGGCTATGCTAGCCTTCCTAGGGAGTAGTATAGTGAGTATTTGTGACCCCGAAAATGGTTTTTCATGCCATGAATGTCAGGTGAGAAGGCATCTTTGTTCAACAAATTTATTGCAATTTTTGGTGCATTTTTTGGATGTAGTTTTTGTTGCTTTATTTCTTGCTATGTAATCGTCCTAGGGTGGGGCGAATAGCAATTCTATAATCTTCCTAGGGTGGGACGAGTGCTAACTAGAGTGCCTATGCCAGGGTGGAATTATTATAGGCCTAATAGCTTATATAAGGACCAAAACTAGGTTTTGGGCTCATTTGCAATGTTTTTTTCTTGGTGATTTAGAGCAGTGAGGAGGAGGAGTGTGAGTGTGCATAGGGGAGCGCTGCTAAAATGTTTTGGACATCATGAGTGTGAGAACCAGATATTCGAGTGGAGGAGCCAAGGCGAGACCGGTATGATGTTCTTTCTCCCTGCCTGTTATTCGTGTGTGTTTGATTTAAAACTCACATATAAAATGTTCATTTAATTTATTTTTTTTTTAAGGTTAATTTTTTTTTGTGTGTGTTGGTTTGATTGAATTCGTATATCAAGTTTTGGAAGCACTTAGATATGGAAGAAATTGCGTACCGGATGCAATGCAAACAAAAGTAGATGTAACGCTAAGTCTTACAAATGAACAAATAACTACAGTGCATGAAAAGGGAAAACGAATGGAATGAAATGAGATGTGAAGCAAAAGTAAAGTGCAGCATATTTTATTGATTTCACTTGAGATCAGGTTACAATATGTCTCCCCCATTTTTAGGGGCTAGGAGCATTTGATACAATTGTTACACCAATGGATGATACGCTTCCCTTCGGGATCTTTCGCGTGCCCACATTTGAAATGGGTGGGCCAAACGTCACCGTCACTTGCATGAGTGCATCTATAGTTCCTTGCTGCCCCTCCGATGTCGAGATCCTACATTCAAAGAAACAACAAATGATTAATAGCACATGCGGATGGAGGGAAACATGCAATCCCCAAGGCCTTCGATTAATGCATACATGAAATAATTAAAATAGTGATCAAAACATATCAAAATAATATGAAACTTGAAAAGAAGCATGTAAAAATCATCATGAACACACTACAAAAAGAATATTTGAGAAATCAGCTATATATTTCTAATATCTCCGGGGTGGGACGATTAGGACTGTCATAAAATGTCTGAAAATGACCTCCCAAATGTCCCATCTAGATGCATCCAAAACACCTACAAACTTGGGTTTAGGCAAAATGGGGCATTTTGAGATGACCCAGAAGGTCGGATTCTGCATATTCTACCCTGATTGCCCTGTATCTGAAGGTGCTCCTTGTGTGTTAGTGAAAGCGTAAAACAATGAAAACACAGTCAAAACTTATCAGAATGGAATGAAATTTTAATAGCAGCATATAGGAATGACATAAAACAAGATGCAAAATAAATAGTGAAGAAATATGACGCAGATTTCTAATCACTCTGGGGTGGGGCGATTAGGACTACAATAGTGCGGGGGGCGCCTGGGGGCAGGACGCCCACTGTTTGGGGCTTGGTTTTGGCACCAGTCCACTTGGGATGGGTCCAAAACCTCCTAAGGGGGTGCGTCAACAAATTTGGTTTGGTATTGTGTCCAATTTTTTGGGTTTTGGGTCCGGATTGTGCTCCTAATGTTCACCCGATAACCTCCCTTCCAAAAGAGAGATCAAGGATGTAGGAAGCACAATGAGGGTGAGGGTATAATTCGGTAGCACTCCGTTGCTCCAAATGCTCCTGCTCTGTCCTCATTTTGGGGTGAGAAGACTCACCATTTTATAGAACTGAAGGTCTTCTTTGACTGTGCATGCAGGGGCACCACTTGGCCATCATGCCTTGTTAGGGGAGAGAATATTCCTCCCTAATTAAGGGCTCCATGACTGCTTCTATGACTGCCTATTTGAGCTCAAAAATGCTCACTCACACTCCCATGAATTGAAGGTGGAGTTGGGTGGTAGATCTAAGCTGCCATTTGGTAAGGTTTGACTTTTCACCTATCAAACCTGCTATTCACCCCACCCTGGAGCGATTGCTGCTAATCGTCCCGGGGTGGGGCGAATAGCATTCTAATCGCCCTAGGGTGGAACGAGTAAGGAGCAGGGTGCTTGAAAGGTGCCAAATTAATATTTGACCTTCCAAAACTACTTTGGGAGTGGTTAGGACCACTGTTTAACCTTTGGGGGCTGTCGTAGGGGCTATGTATTCCAATTCGGTCAATGCTTGTAGCCACATGATCATATTGGTGTTGTTTTGGTGTCTGCAGATGCCCCTTTTTGGGATGCATTGTGCATGGCATAGTGCTAAGAAAAAATAGATAACAAAAGCACTTAATTATTAGGGTTTCTTAGTAACCTAACCAACTTTTGATGCCCCAAGTATGGAAAGGGCACACATTCTTGAATACTTGCTTCTAACGAGCTAAGGATCATAATTCAAGTGTTAATATTTTTCGGTGAGGTGTTACTTGATATTGGACATTTTTCAGTCATGAATAGGCAAAGGGCACAACCTTTTGTCTATGGGAACATTGAGTTCATGATTCTAGAATGCCAAGTGTTTGATCATCTTGTGATTATTGCTTGTTTGCTGCCCCAAGCAGGAGCGTGATTGTCTTTGTCAATGATTCTTTGAATGCATGCAATTTCCTTGATTGGGTGTGTACTTATTGATTGGTGACTAAGTGTGATGACTCACATGAGAAAAGTGATGAGTCACTTGACCCAAGATGATGTTTTTAAGGGTGCCTTCAATTGTTTTGCGTTGAATGCTTATGCAGTTTCCCAACAATCAAACCTATTTTTGGTGGGTTTTAACCCTTTTTGTGACGCTTATTTAGGCTAAAATTGTCAAAAATCCATCCTCCCATGGAGCGGTCCAGCTATGGTAGCCTTCTTAGGGAGTAGTATATTGATAATTTGTGGCCTCGACATCATTTTTTTATGCCAAGAATGTCAGGAACAATGGCTCCTTTGTTTGGCATTTTTATTGCTATTTTTTGGTGGGTTTGGACCCTTTTTGTGATGCCTTTTGGGGATGAAATTGTCAAAAATTCATCCTCCTGTGGAGTGGTCCGGCTATGGTAGCCTTCTTAGGGAGTATGAAAGTGAAAATTTGTGACCCCAACATCAATTTTGTATGCGAAGGATGTCAAGCGCAATGGCGCCTTTGTTTGGCTATTTTATTGCTATTTTTGGTGCATTTTGGATGCAGTTTTGGTTGTTTTTGATTTTCTTGCTCTGTAATCATACTAGGGTGGGATGAATACCAGTTTTGTTCTCATCCAAGTTTGGGATGAGTGCTAACTAGAGCGCTCATCCCAGGGTGGAACGATTACAGGCCTAAGAGCCTACATAAGGGCCAAATCTAGGTTTTGGGCTCATTTGCAAATGTTTTTTTTGGCGATTTGGAGATGTGAGGAGGGGGAGTTCAAGTTTGCGTAGTGGAGCGCTATCGAAATTCTCGTGGATACCATGAGTTAAAGGACTGGATCCTCGAGTTGCGGAGCCGAGGCGAGACTGGTAGGTGCTCCTTCCTTGTTTTTTTGTTTGTTTTTATATGAATTTTTAAAACTCGCATTTTATCATTATTTTTTGTCACATTAAGGTTAAAACCCTAGATGAATGTTGTGGTCTTATTTGTTTTATTTTGTTCATAATAAGGTTAAAAAACCCTAGTTTGAATTTTTGTTGTATTTTGTTCATTTAAACTAGGATTAAACCCTAGGATAAACTTTTTTGTTTTTGTTTGTTTTTAGCCTAAGGTTAAAACCCTAGTAATTTTGTTATTTTTGTTTAAACTAAGGTTAAAACCCTAGGTTAGAATTTGTTTTGTTTTATTTTTTGTTCATCATTAAGGTTAAGAACCCTAGATGATTTTTGTGGTTTAATTTTTTTTTTTGTTCACACTTAAGGTTAAAAACCCTAGGATGAATTTGTTGTTTTATTTTGTTTTTTTTTTTCGTTTAGACTAAGATTAAAAACCCTAGTTTAAAATTTGTATTTTTTTGTGTTGTTTATTTGATTTTCTTTGTTCTTGATTGTATGGTTTAGTTGATTGATCTATACTTTGGCTGTATAGTTCTGTACTTTTGTTTTTCTGTACATTGTTTATCATCTGTACAGTTTATTTGAATGTTTTTGTTTAACTTAAGATTGAAACCCTAATTGTTTTTGTTGTTTTATTGTTTTTGTGTACACTATTGTACATTTGTTTTGTTGTCATGTTTTAATGTTTTTGTGTTGTGTTTATTTTTTCAGGTTGTGAAGAGTCGGTACCATCAGTCGATGGTATTCTTTGATGCATGGGATGCGCTGACTATGGCATACTGGGAGTGGCTTGATGCCCTTGGGCTCAAGCAGGTGATGCGGCTAGAGCCTATGGTGGGGGATCAGGAATATCTGACTACCCTGATCAGTTTGTGGGATCCACGCACAAACACATTTCATCTCCCAATAGGGGAGATGACAGTGAATCTGGAGGACATGTATCGAATTCTATGGATTTTGATAGATGGGCTGCCCATTCAGATGACTCCTCGTGATCAATGGACGACAGTGCTGACACGGTGCTTTGGGCATGTGGCAAATATGGGGGTGGAGGGGGTGGTGGAGAGGGAAGAGGGGGACTGCCTGATTGGCAGGATTCTAGTGCGATGGTGGTTTTAGAAGGGCATGTTGGGGGTGAGGCATGCATTGCTTATGATCCTCATCTCCAACATGCTACTTCTTGACTCCTCAGGTGTGAGGTTCCCTTGGAACCTACTTGAGGTAGTGTTTAGACTTGTGGAGTGTACGACGGTAGGACCACTGATTATGAGGTGGGGTCAAATGCTACTGGCACATCTATATGATGAGTTGTATGAGGTCTGCTATCGAAGGCAAAAGGGGATTGAGTGCAGCTACCTATTGCAGTGCTGGGGATGGCAACACATAGTTGTGGAGTGACCGTAGGGGTTGCCTTGGACCACTCAGGGAGAGATGGTGGATAGGGAGATTGGCTATGTCGCATTATGGCAGATTTTGGAGGAGCATGGGTAGAGTCAGCAATGGGCAGGTGTCGTAGGGCACTATACTAAGGCCTTCTCATGTATTGCTCTAGGGGAGGTGTTCTGGCAGCCATATCGAGACTTTCTAGCCTGGCCTGAGGCTAGAGAGTGGCTTCGATGGGTGCGTAGGGGGAGGTGGTTGATCGGGCAGCATGGGACCAAGCAAGAGTACTTCCCGTATGTCTAGGTGACTCAACAGTTTAGGGTGCACCAGGGATTTCCTGGTGAGCCTTTGATCTATCGATGTCAGGGCGATGAGAGGACTCTGACCTGGTCGATCATTGAGTCATTGGGTGAGGAGTCAGATGCAGTGATTGATGTCCTTGATATGGACAATGTCAGGGTGACTGTAGAGTATGACTAGTGGTGTACGATGTTGCGATGGTGGGGTGAGGGGCCTCTAGGAGGTCCGGATGCAGTAGCAGCAGGCGATGGGGTTGCGAAGGCATCGAGGGAGAGTTGGGGGGCTTCGTGCGATGATGCATATATGGTGGAGGTAGATGACTTGATTTGGGATGATGCAGGGGTTTCAGAGTAGCCAGATACACAAGACGTCCTAGAGTAGTGGGTACCGAAGCAGCATGCCGTCCTAAAGATGCCCATGCCTCAAGTAGTCCCAAGAGATAGGGAGGCTAGGTTTCGTGCTGAGATAGCACAATTTGAGGACCTACTACAGATATGGTATGAGGAGCACAATGCCGAGAGGGATCGCCTACGGGATTAGTTGGCGTAGTGGGATGAAGCATTGGCTACATACCGTCGGAGAGATGTGGAGTGGGGTTAGTTATGGGTGGATTTGGAGGCCGAGATTATCCGCCTTGGTGGACAGTTACCTAAGCTCACTGGAGGTGGATCTTCATGTCGAACGAAAGACAGTGAGACTAAGTAGTCTGCTTCCTCTCATCGCAGGCAGGTGGGTGAGGGTAGCGCTAGTGGGCATTATGTGGGGACTGGCAGCAGCTGCCCTAAGAGGTCTCATAGGACCCACACCACTGGGGGTAGTTCCAGTCACACCTATCCTGCATGATCATGGTGGTCGACTCCCTAGGCTTGGGGTTTTTGAGTTTTTGATTTTTTTGTGAGGTCAGAGGACCGACTTATTATAGCCTGTGGGCATTTTTGATGATATATATACATGACTTCTTTTTTATTATACACTTGTGATTTATCATTTATTTTTATGCACATTTATTTATGTTGATGTATGCATGTGTTATTGTGAATGCAAATGTTTCTACTATATGATATATGCATATGGAATGGATGAAATGATTTGTTGATAACTTGGCGGTGGCACCATAGACTATATAGGATTTGTTGGATTTTTATACTATGTGATTGCTTTGTGGAATGACTTTGCATGTGTAATTTTTTGTTTTGTATTTTCTGATGGTGATGTAATAATGGAATGTGCTACAGTTGTGTTAAAATGTAGTTAAGGTTTTCTGAGACTCAGATGTTTTAACTAACTAGCCAAGGCTGTATATTTATTTTCACAAGACTTTTGACCAAGGTACGAGTCAGACTTGAGTTTGACCAAGTTATTTCACATCCTTGTGTGTGCGATTGAATTTGTTTATGTGGTATTTTTTAGGATACCGTCAGTGCTAGATAGGTTGTCCACCAAACCTGTACTAAGGATCACCTAATTAGCTCCACTAACTCCTTTGTTGTATTTAGTAAGATTAATCTGTGGTGCAATCTAGGATACCATAAGCTAGCTCATCCACATGCAAACATTGATCTGTACACAGTTGAATGTGACAGATATATCATCATACGAGAGGTTTACCACCAGTAACCAGCAGTATATCCACCAAACCGGTACTGAGGATCACCTCATGACCTTCTGAATGCTGAGAGTTCCAGGGATTCAAGTTTGACTCCCTTATTTTCTTTACTTTTATTGGGATACTTGCTCTTGTATGTAGTGATAAAAATCACTATTTATTTTTATTTTTTTCTTTTGAGCAAGGGATTGGAATTTTGAGTGATGAGAATCACTATTTCTTGTGCTTTTTTATGTATGCACTATGTGGGTTTTGATGTCAAACTTTGGAGTTTGTACTTTGACTTTTTGCAATTTTTTTTTTTTGGTTTTTGTAACTTTTTGAGAATTTGGGATGCTTGGGGAATTGGGTAGGGAATATGCTTGTCCTTTTGCCAACTCTCAGCATTCTTAGGGTCATTCGCACAGGGGGATGAGCAAGATAACATTTTCACTGTGTGGTATCCTAGATTGCTTTGCAATTTTCATCTTTGTTCACACAACTTGGGAATTTTTGATGTGTTTTAACTTGTGTTGGGATGCGATGTAACAAGGTGTGATCCAAGTAAAATTCTACCTTTGTGAAAATCTGTCTAACTTTGTACAGTTTTTGGCTAGAAATCTAAAGACAACTGAATGACGAAAGCCCTGGATACATTAGAAGACAACTGATTATGATATGGTGAAAAATGTGGATGGCGTTTATTTTTTCTAGACTATTTACAAAGTGGAAAAGTGTAGAAAATGATGGAATTGCCGAGTAATTACAGTCTATGGTGCATTTGACATGTATAACCAACAAATATGCTATGTATGTTTGTGATGCCTAATGCAGTTTATTATTATTTTTTGATTTGTAAGCGTATGTATGGAAGCGAGATGCAATTTTTTTGTTATTTTTGATTATTTTATTATTTTTGAAAATTCGTTATGGTTGGTTTATCCCGAGTGGGTGTGGTCCAAGTGATTCTTTCGGATCCTTGGATGTTTTGACCAAAGGGATTATAGATACCTTTGGGGCATTTTGGGTGACTAAGCGGTTGTGGGAACCCTTGGGGCTTTTGGTTTGGCCAAAGGGTTTATAGATACTTTTTGGGCGTTTTGGGGTGACCAAGCGATTGCGGGGATCCATGGGTCTTTTGGTTTGACCAAAGGGATTATGGGCACCTTTAGGGCATTTTTGGGTTGACCAAGCGATTGTGGGAATCCTTGGAGCTTTTTGGTTTGACTAAAGGGGTTATGGGCACCTTTGGGGCATTTTGGGTTGACCAAGCGATGATGGGAATCCTTGGAGAGTTTGGTTTGACCAAAGGGATTATGGGCACCTTTGGGGAATTTTTGGGGTTGACCAAGCGATTATGGGAATCCTTGGAGATTTTTTGGGTGGTCCATGGCTATTTTAAATGTGGAATGGCATCAAATGACTGATGTTCAAGGGTTCTAGTTCCTTGATTCCGTCAAGGGACGCTAGCCGGTATGTTCCAGGTCCTATTTTATTGTCAATTACATAGGGACCTAACCAGTTTACCGCAAACTTGTCCCTTATATGAGGTAGCATGTTAGAATTTTTTTGGTTATCGTTTAAGGCCAGGTCACCAACCTGAAAGTCCCTTAGGTGAACTTTCATGTTATATGCTTTCTTAAGTCACTCTTGATAGATACGTAAATGCTCGAGACCATTGATGTGTCGTTCGTCGAGAAACGTAAGTTTGTCTAACCGGGCCTGCCATGCAATGTCATCATCGATGAACTCTTGCATTTATATGTGCAAGGAGGGTATTTCCAACTCGAGAGGCATGACTGCCTTAGAGAAAAACACCTACAAAAATGGAGTTGCCCTAGTGGGCGTCCGAATGCTAGTGCGATAAGACCAAAGAGCAAGTGGGATTTGAATGTGCCAATCCTTATGACTATCTATGACCATATTTTTAAGGATGGCATCTAGCATTTTGTTTGATGCCTCTGCTTGCCCATTTTCTTATGGATAATAAGGTGTTGAAAACTATGCTAAATTTTGTACTTTGTTGTCAAAGCATGCACATATTTGTTATTAAATAACGTCCCATTATCCGATATGATCTTGGATGGAATACCAAAATGACATATGATGTTATGTAAAATAAACTCTACAATGCGGGGCCCAGTCATAGAGGTAAGCAGAATTACTTCCACCCACTTGGTGAAGTATTCGGTGGCCGTTATGATGAACGTGTGATGGCCTGACTATGTAGGGGAGATATTTTTGATTAGATCTAAGCCCCACTGCAAAAACATCCAAGCTGATTGGATTGACTACAAGGCTTGGGAAGGTACGTGTGTCAAGTTAGCATGGTGTTGACATTTTATGCACTTCCTTACATATGTGCAACAATATCTCTCTAAAGATGACCAATAATAGCCCATATGAATAATGCGCTTTGCGATGGCCATACCGCTGAAGTGGCCATCACATGTACCATTATGCACTTGGGTGATCGCCCAAGCGGACTGCTACTGGTCCAAGCAATGGAGGAGGATTCCTTTGTAGCTTCCACGATACAAAATGTCTCCTAGCAAGACATGTTTTACCACTTTCTATTTGAATGATCTTTTCACGACGTGCAACAATCCAAGTGGGAGGCTACCTAACTTGAGATAGTCTCTTATGGGTGTGTACCAATCCTACTGATCAGAAACCTCGATGGTATGAACTTTCAATCCCTCTTGAAGTTCATCCCTAGAAAAAGCTGAGTGGGAAAGAACTTGTAAGAATAGTGTTGTGTTGCTATTAAGGGGAATAGGGGAGAACAAGGACCCCCAGTTGGCATGATTTAGATTATCATGGATTCAAGAGAACTTATCCTGAGATGGTTCAATCTGGATCAGGTGGATTCTTGGCGTTAGGTCAGATCTTGCACACTCCATCGTGGATTGCGATAATATTTTTACTTGAATGGTTGTCATCTCACCAAAAATATCTTGCGAGATGAGTGACCCCAAGGAGGCCATAGTGTCTACAAAATGATTCAATGATCGAGGGAGTGCCTCGATGTCATACCATTCAATCTTTTCTAGGAATTTATCCACAAGGGCTTTGTAGGCCTGCAGAACTGGGCATTTGCATTGGAATACCCCTTTCACTTGGTTTACAATTAACAACGAATCACCAAAGATGTTCAAGTGTTTAATGTTCATGGTCATGGTTGTCTAAAGACCTATGAGCAAGGCTTCGTATTCAGCATTGTTATTGGTGCATGGGAAATCAAGTTTAAATGATAGCAGCATTGGAGCCCCTTGCGGTGTGAAAAATACGATTCCCACACCACCCCCTTGCTCAGATTTAGAACCATAAAAAAATAAGGTTATGTCAGCCTATGACTCAGGCTCATCAGAATATGGCAATTTTGAGACATGGAAGACCCCATCATCGAGAAGCTCTACGGTCAGAGGCTGATCGTCCTTGAGAGGAGCCTCTGCTAGTTGATTGGTGATGACATGACATTTGATGGACTTCTATCCTATGAATTTGATTTCAAACTCCGTCAATAACATGATCCATTTTTCCATGCGGCTACTATGATAAGTACGACTCATCATGTATCACAATGGATTCTCCTTAGACACAACATACATCATATTTCTCAACATGTAATGGCATAGCTTTTTGGTGGCAAATACCACTACTAAGCATAGCTTCTCGACGTATGCATAGTTAAGTTCATAACTGACTAGGGTGCGTCTAAGATAATAATTAGCTTGTTATTTATGTAGTTCATTTTGATGGGCTAGCATGGCACCTAGTGCCACCTAAGTAGTTGAGATGTATAAGTAGAACGACACTCCTGGTCTAGGTGGTGCCAATACTGGCGATGAAGCTAGGTATTGTTTAATTTTGTTGAAGGCTAATAGGCACTCGTCATCCCAATGAAATGCTACCCCTTTGTGTAATAATTTATTCATGGGTCAGCACTTGTCAGATATCTATGCTATGAAGCGCTTGATCGACGTGACCTTACCCTACAAGCTTCTAAGCTGCTTGATGGTGGTTGGGGGAAGCATTTCAAGGATTGCCTTGACTTTATTTGGATCCACCTTGATACCACGCTTTGAGACTATGAAACCCAAGATTTTTCTAGATGTGATGCCAAATACATACTTCTTGGGGTTTACCCTAACTTTGTGTTCGATGATGCGATCGAGGATCTTGCTTAAGTCATCGAGATGATATGGGTGCAAAAGAGATTTGGCCAACAAATCATCCATATAATCTTCCAAAGTTTTATGCATGTGATCATGGAAGATGTATGTCATAGAGCGTTGGTAGGTGGTGCCAATGTTTTTAAGGCCAAATGGCATGACCTTATAACAAAATGTCCCCCAAGGCATCGTGAACGTCATTTTGAGTTGATCATCGGGATTGATACGAATCTGGTTGTATCCCAAAAAACCATCCATGAGGGAAAGCATTTCGTGGCCTGCTATAGCGTCTACCAATGCGTCGATGCTAGGCAAGGGGAAATCATCCTTGGGAATCACTTTATTTAGATCTTGAAAATCGGTGCATATGCAAATCCTCCCATCAGGATTTTTTATGGGTACCATGTTAGACAGCCATGGTGGGTAATCTACGCAGATGACAAATTGTGCATCCAACAGCTTTTGTAATTCATATTTTACCATTAAGGCCACCATTGGGTGCATCTTACGTAGTTTTTGCTTGACTGGCTTGACTTTCGGATCAAGCGTTAGATTATACGTGACTAGCTACGGATCTAGCCTTGGCATGTCTTTGTAGGACCATGCGAAAACCTCCTTCTTCTCTTTGAGAAGGGCAATGTAATCGGCTTGCTCTTCGGGGGATAGACTTACCCCCAGCTTGATGATTTGCGAATTCATTGGATCAAAGTCGATGTCTACTTTAGTTGTCTCTTCGACTGACATGTGGGACCCGTTATCCAACTGGTGTGGAGTTGGGATAGGTGGATATCATTTGCTGAATTTAGATCTATGTTTGGAACGTCAGGTTCCTCTTCAGCATGGAAGATATCCTGAGTTGGTCCTGGGGTGAAATGAAGCATCTCATCGCAAGGCCAGTACTATGATGGAGATGGTGGCGAGTTAGTGCAATCTCGGTCTATGGCATCTAGGTTTAGATACAATGGTCATGATGGATCGGCTAGATTGTGGATGGGTGCGGTTAAGTCAATGGAGATCATGTTGACGAAATGAATTTGGTCTCCATTATCGCGTAGGTGGTGACTCGGACATCCTTGGTGATCTTTGTGCTCCGAATATGGCTCTATGGGTATTGGCACAAATGGATCGGCCCTATGTGCAGATAAAAGGATAGGGTATGCCCTTGGCATTGATGGCTCTATAGGGTCTCTGGGTGAAGGGTGCTCTTTGTATGCTTGAAGTGGCAGGTGCAGTACTTGGTCCAACTATGCTTGGTTTAGGTGCCACCTATGCCTTGGCCCCATGTTTAGCTGTTCAAACATGTCATCAATGTCCATGGGGTATTGTTGCTATCGCATATGGTTGATATATGCCATCTCAGTCTCATATTCATAATTGCTATCAGAGATCCATAGGCCTTCGTTGTCTTCGATAGCTATTTGCGGCATGTAAGGCTCGTTCTGCTCGAGCAAGTTAATTTGGTCCCATCAGGTTTGTTCTACTCTCTACGGTAGGACTTGATTCTCTTGGGGTGGCAATCATTAGATTGGAGCATTTAAGGGGAACATCACCATGAAGTTCTCCTGATAGTCATCTATGGGCGTCACTTGCGAATGATTGCTATCAGACTCAAAAGGGTCCCAAGGTGCTACCTCATACTCTGACTCGACTTTTGAAGATCCTTCTTGGCCTTGTCTATATCCCTCTTGGAGGTAGGTTCTTGAACTTTCCCCTTTCTCGATCGAAGGGGAGGAGTCGTTGAGGCCCACAAGGTTGGTTTTTAGCAATGGGAGATAATCCCCCAATGTGTATGTTGTGTTGGGATTGGCATATGGATCTTGTGCCAACCCATCCTTGTTGCCTAGCCCTAGGCCTTGCATGTTCTCTACCAAGACTTTAATGGGCAAAGGGTGGTTGAACCCTACTCCTAATTTGTAATATGACATTTGATATCTTGGTTGACAAAGAACATGCACCCCTTGTTCATATCTACCCAACCCATACCCATGCCAATTACATTGGCCAAGGTATTTTAAAGCGAAGTTTGGGTTGGACAGATAGTTGAAATTCTTAGCAAAGGGCTCTTCATCCTCTTCCTCTTGCAGGTAAGGTTTAATGTCATTGTTGAGACTACCATATACAAAATTTATCTGGTTCAGTGGGTAGCCCAAAGGGATGATAGTGCCGATGGGGAGTTGAGGTCTCCTCATGTCCTGCATGGACTCAAGCATAGGTGTTGCATTAATTTTTTGCACTAGATACTCCCCCAGACCTATATTGGCCATCTCAATGGTGATCGTTGGCTATTGAGGAGGATGGAATGGGAGTTCTTCCTGGGTCCACTCCATGTTGGGTGAACCAGGCGTCTCAAATTCCATTCGGCTGGGCACCTCTTTGATAGAGATGGTTGATACCAATGGTGGCATCTCTTCTAGGGGCTTCTTTCCATTGTCCTTCAGTGTGTCCACCATAGGTGGTGTCATTGGTGAAGGACCAAACGATGAAGATGGGCCCGGTTGGTTATTTGAGGGACTTAATAGCGGGGATGTATGCAAAATCGGACCCTATTTGGAGGGATTCAATTGAAAGTACAAATGTGTCAATGGGAGGGTCAACTGTGGCATCAGTTGCACCGCATTGCAATACTTGAAGGGTTGTAAGTTTGCTGGGACTACATGCAGTTGCCCTTCGTATGTGTACTTTAGGCATTGATGGGATATCGAAGGGACACACTTCATGTCCCTGATCCAAGGCCGTCCTAGCAAGATGTTGTAGGCCATATCACCTTCCAGGATGTGGCACAACATAGAAATAGTCTTTTGTCCCACTTGGATGGGCAGTACAATTGTGCCAACCATTGAGCATATCGCATCATTGAATGTAAGAAGAGTATAGGTGAAGGCCACAATGTGAGATGCTAGCAACTTGAGGTGTTTCAATGCCGCTGTTGTGATTATATTTTTGGATGAGTCAGTGTCCACCAACACCCTCTTAAATGGAATCCCGTTGACCCATGCAATAACATGCAGGGGTGGATCCGCCATATCACCAGTCACCGATTTTAGTTTGTCTTCTCTAAATGTGATGACTGGTTCTATACATAATTTTACATGTCCCACAAATTTGTTGAAAGAGTTTTCTTCATGGGGCTGTAGCTTGATGGCTTTGAGTATCTCCATTAGAGCCTCCCGATGGGGTGGTGATTATTGTATGAGCTTGTAGATGGAGAGCCTAGCCGACGTGGTCCTTAAACTTTGGGTAAGTTTAGTCCAAATTATGGCCACTGGTCTAGGCAGGGGAGGTTGCATAGGGTGTTTTTGAGGTTGTGACGTTGATGGAGCCTCTCCTGTAGCTACAGCAGGGGCAAATGTGCTTGGGTACCTCTTGTTCCGTGTCACTATGCTTATCATCCTTACATACCCCTGCATGGGGTAGTTTTGTTTCACCTCATTGACCTATAGAGTCTTTGCCTGTGCATCATGGGCAGGCAGGGGGTATTTGAAGACCTCCATCTGTTGGTTTCTTGGTGCTACAGGATTATCCACCATTAGCATTTTGTTGTCTATTATGTCTTGCACTAAGATTTTGAACTTCCAACACGAGTAAAGGTCATGTCCTTTCTACCAGTGAAATCTACAGTACAAGTCTTCCCTATAGCCTTTGGGTTTTGGCATGTTGGGGTCTATGAGTCAACTTTTTGGTAGGTTTATCAAGTTTACCGTGGACAAGCAGTCAAAAAAGGAGTCTTTAGACTCTATGAAGGGTGTGAATCATCGCCTAGGGTGACGCTTCTGATTTTTATCTTGCCTATGATTTTCCTTCTCATAACTGTCAAGAGGGACTGCTTGATAATTAGTCATTGGGGGCTGTGTCGTCTGTGCAAGCTTTGGTATGTTTATGGCAACCCGATTGACCGCAGTGGGTTTCGATTATGTGGACCCAATTTTGGCATTTTTGGGCCACTCTTTCTTGCATGGCTTGGAAATCTTGCCATCCTGTATCTTTATCTCCTCAATGATTCTAGCTTACACCAGGGCTTCCTCGAGAGTGGCATATTATTGCAGCTACAATAGCACGGAGATCAACCTTAGGCAACTCTTCGAGAACATTTGGGTCAGGTCAGCCATGGGAGGGAGGTAAGGAAGCTTTGAAAGAAATGTTCTCCACCGATTTCCATAAGCCACCATGGTCTCCTCCTCATACTACCTGAGGCTAGCTAGGTCACTTAATGATGCCTTATTCTTGGTGTTGAAGGCAAAACATTCGAGGAACGCATCCACTAGCTTGTCTAGGTTGCTAATGCTATGCTTCGGAAACTGGGTAAACCAATCCGATGTAGGGCCTATGAACATGGTTATAAATGTTCTTAGAAGCAAAGCCTCATTGTCCTGAATGCCAAAGCATTGACTTAGGAATCTTGTCACATGCTCTTGGGCATCCTCATCCCCTCTAAAAAATTGCCAATTGAGGCATTTTGAAGTGTTCAGGGTATGGGGGTGCCGACATTGAAGGATGCACAGGGTGACTGTGGAGCTAGCATAAAGTGGGCTTTTGGGGCCCAGAAGTCTTGGTATCCATAGACTCTAAGCACTCTAGCAGCGCTTTATATGCATCGAAATATTTGATATCTTCCTCCTTGGTTTGTTCCCATTGTGAATTGCGGGGAACTTGAGGCCTATGGAGGGGTAGCCGGATAGTGCCCCCCTACCTTGGTAGGGCATTTTAGCCCGCTCTTCTTCTTGCTTGAATTCCTCATAGGCTTCTTGAGGAGTTCCTGGGCATGACCTATAAATGTGGGTGGGTGCCCGAGGAGGGTGCCCATCATTGGCTCTAGGGGTGGCCTCCCACTCAAGTTTAGGAGGTCTCGGAGGCAACACTTGATAAGGTCATGATACCTATCTTGCACCAAGGGGTTGGGCCTCTCATAAAGCTCCGTCTTATGTGTGCAAGGGGTTGGAATACTCTCATGCACATCATTGTGGAGCAACTCGTCTGTCTGATGTTAAATGAGCTCTTTGCTAAGATGATATAGGTGCTCTAACTATTGTTGATCTTGCTCAAGCTGCATGATTTGTGCTTTGTGGGTGGCATTTTTGGCAAATGCCAAGTCAATTTGTTCCACTGTCTTAGGTCTAGGAGGCCTAGATGCCTCCCCTACATATCTACATCGGTTGTAGTGATCCGATATTTCTATAGGTTGCTTCCCTTTGTCGAGGTTAGCAACATTCACCTGAGGTTCTAGCCTTAGTAGGTGATCCTGATAAATAGTAGGTGCATAGGTGCATTGCTCCCATGCTATGTATTAAGGAATATAGTGTTTTTCCTTGTGCTCTCTTTCATATATGTGAAAGGGGCGGGCAGAGTTGGATCGCCTTGTCTGAAGAGCCTTGCACTATGAATTTGGCCTATTGTTTTTTATAGTAATAAGGGGTAGAGGAGGGATGATGTAATCGTGTGGCCCCTCCTTATGGACCCTATGTTGTTCTAGCGCTTCATCGTGCGATGGCCACTCATAATGAGTGTCTAAGGGGGCCTTCCTATGTATGTAATCCTCCTGAAAGGGTCTGTGTTGAATGGGAGTGCCCTTTAAAAGGGTGCCTCTATAGTCCTATTCTTTCATGGTATGATGTGGACTATTTTGGGGGTCAGGCCACCAAGGTGGTATGACCAAGTCCTTGGAGCTATAACGGAGGCGACTTGTGCCTCCTTGTACACTTTTCTTCGCTTCTTCCCATGATTGGGCTTGGCTACGGGTGTACACCATGGTGGTGGTTCTCTAAAAGATATGTAGATTTTTATCTTCTTTTATGATTTTTTATGCTACACTAAACAAAAAGGACCACACAATCAAAGAAATGATTATCTCGTTTATAGATTAAAGGTGTGCCCTAAATCTGGTTTAGTGTGTTTTGATTTTTGTTGTGCAAAACCTTGTAATGAAAATTTTGTTGTACATGCAATATGAGGGATCTTATGTCCCCCAAAATGGTCACCCCTTCAATATACCACTGCCAGGCCGTTATACTAAACCTCTCAATATACCCGCCCTTACGTGAGGGAAACTATTGGTACGCGAGAGCAAAAAAGTACATGGAACATAGGCGATACAAAATGAGAATCACTCTATTTTTGACACCTACCATAGAAGACTTGTCCTCATGCACTGCGAATAACCCCAGCTACACTTGGTTAGATTTCATCAGGATTTACGTCTAGAAACAATCGCGATCGGGGTTATGTATGCAAAATTCAAGCCAAGGTGGTGATGAAATCCACCGTTGTTCTTGATCAAGAGTTGGGGTTTTATGACCAACTCCTTGATAATTATATTATCACATGGTGTGTGCGGTTCTTTTTACTTGCACAAAGAAAAAAAACATGTAGTAAACTTTTCCATGCAAGCAAAGAAAACAAAAAAATCACAGAAACAGAGACAGAAAATTACAGAGAATGCTCAGAAAACCTACCTCTTCTCTGCCCACACCAGATGCCCCTGAGTTTCTACTCAGAAACTACATAGAGAGCTAATCATCCCAGGGTGGGATGAATAGTAGATCTGTATTAATCATAGGGTGGGATGAATGCCTTACTCATCCTTGGGTGGAACAAATTCCAGTCTGTCTTCATCATAGGATGGCACGAGCAGCAGTCCAACGCTTGAAGGATTAACACCTGCTAGCAAAAACACAAAATTTTTGATCAAAAATTTGATCCCAATAGCAGGGGATAGAGTCCCACCATTATCACCACTAGAATCACGTGGATACGGAAGCAATGGCGTACCGGATGCGATGCAAACAAAAGCAGATGTAATTCTAAGTCCTACGAATGAACAAAGAACTACAGTGCATGAAAAGGGAAAACAAACGGAATGAAATGAGATGTGAAGCAAAAGTAAAGTGCAGCCTCTTTTATTGATTTTTCTTGATATCAGGTTACAATACGTCTCCCCTCTTTTTAGGGGCTAGGAGCGTTCGATACAATTGTTACACCAACGGATGATACGCTTCCCTTCGGGATCTTCCGCATGCCCACATTTGAAATGGGCGGGCCAAATTTCACCGCTGCTTGCATGAGTGCATTTGCAGTTCCTTTCTGCCCCTTCGATGTTGAGATCCTATGTTCAAAGAAATAGCAAATGATTAATGGCACATGCGGATGGAGGGAAACATGCAATCCCCAAGGCCTTCGATTAATGCATACATGAAATAATTAAAACAATGATAAAAACATATCATAATAAGATGAAACTTGAAAAAAAGCATGTAAACATCATCATGAACACACTGCAAAAATAATAGTCAATAAATCAGCTATAGATTTCTAATCGCTCCAGGGTGGGACGATTAGGACTATCATAAAACGTCCAAAAGCGACCTCCCAAATGTCCCATCCAGAGGCCTCCAAAATACCTGTAAACTTGGGGTTAGGAAAAATGGGGCATTTTGAGACGACCCAGAAGGTCGGATTCTACAGATTCTACCTTGATCACCCTGTATCTGAAGGCACTCCCTGTATGTTAGTGAAAGCGTAAAATAATGAAAACACAGTTAAAACTTATCAGAATGGAATGAAATTTTAATAGCAGCATATAGGAATGACATAAAACAATATGCAAAATAAATAGTGAATAAATCTGATGTAGATTTCTAATCACTCTGGGGTGGGGCGATTAGGACTGCAACAGTGCGGGGGGCGCCCGGGGGTAGGACACCCGCTATTTGGGGCTTGGTTTTGGCACCAGTCCACTTGGTATGGGTCCAAAACCTCCTAAGGGGGTGTTTTGGAAAATTTGGTGTGGTATTGTGTCCAATTGTTTGGGTTTTGGGTGTGGATTGCACTCCTAATGTTCACCCGATAACCTCCCTTCCAAAAGAGAGATCAAGGATGTAGGAAGCACAATGAGGGTGAAGGTATAATTTGGTAGCACTCCATTGCTCCAAATGCTCCTGCTCTATCCTCCTTTGGGGGTGAGAAGACTCACCATTTTATATACCTGAAGGTCTACTTTGAATGTGCATGTAGGGGCACCACTTGGCCATCATGCCTTGTCAGGGGAGAGAAGATTCCTCCTTGATTAAGGGCTCCATGACTACCTCTTTGAGCTCAAAATGCTCACTCACACTCTCATGCAATGAAGGTGGAGTTGGGTGGTGGATCTGAGCTGACATTTGTCAAGGTTAGACTTTTTTCCCGTCAAACCTGCTATTTTCCCCACCTTGGAGCGATTGCTGCTAATCGTCCTGGGGTGGGGTGAATAGCATTCTAATCGCCCCAGGGTGGAACGAGTAAGGAGCAGGGTGCTTGAAAGGTGTAAAATTAACCTCTGACCTTCCAAAACTACTTTGGGAGTGGTTAGGACCACTTTTTAACCTATGGGGGCTGCCCTAGGGGCTATGTATGCCAATTCGGTCAGTGTTTGTAGCCACATGATCATATTGGTGCTGTTTTGGTGTCTACAAGTTGAAAAATTAATATAGGAACTTTATTTGTTTTAGGAATTTTCATATATTAAGGTCAAAACCCTAGTACACAACTGTTGTTTATACTTTGTTTGTGTTTGTATTTAGGTTTTAAAGCCCAGACGTTTTTGTTTTATGTTGTTTTTGTCTTTTCCATATTAAGGTTGAAACCCTAATATATATATATATTTATTTTGTTTTTGTTTTATTTATATTAAGGTTGAAACCCTAATATGATTTTTGTTGTTGTATGTTGATTGTACAGTTATTTGCATGTCTGCTATCATTGTTGTACAACTTTATTTTAATGTTTCTTACTTTTGTTGTACTTTGTTTTTCTGTACTTTTTATGCTGTACTTTTGCTTTTTTGTACTTTTTATGTTGTACTTTTTCTATACAATTGTAAATTGTAGCATGTTGTTCTTCTGTATAGTTTTATTTTTATGTTTTTGTTTATATTAAGTATGTACTTAATACCCTTTGTTTTTTTTGTTTTTTTTTTGTTGTTTTAGGTTGTGAAGAGTCGGTACCGCCAGCCGACTATTTTCTCTGATGCCCGGGATGCCTTGACCGTTGTGGATTGGGAGTGGCTTGATGCCCTTGGGCTCAAGCATGTGACGCATCTGGAGCCTATGGTGGGGGATCGGGCATATTTGACTGCCTTGATTAATTTGTGGGATCCCCGCACCAACACTTTTCATCTCCCAACAAGGGAGATGACTGTTACTCTGGAGGACGTGTATCAGATTCTATGGATTCCAATAGATGGGTTTCCTATCCGGATGACCCACCATGAGTAGTGAAAGACGGTATTGACATGATGTTTTGGTCTGACGGTGGATATGGGAGTGGAGAGGGTTGTGGAGAGGGCAAAGGATGACTGCTGGAAATGCGGTATTCTGGTGCGGTGGTGGCTGGAGAAGGGCATATTAGGGGTGAGGCATGATTTGATCATGACACTCATCTCCAATATGCTAATTCTTGACTCCTCAGGTGTGAGGTTCCCTTGGAACCTTCTTGAGTTAGTTTTCTCATTGGTGGAGTGCCCTACAATAGCTCCACTTATTATGATATGGAGTCAGATGTTACTGGCGCAATTGTATGATGAGCTGTACGAGGTCCGTTGTTGAAATTGGAAGGGGATCGGGTGCAGCTATCTTTTGCAATGCTAGGGGTGGCAGCACATAGTTGTGGAGTGGCCACAAGGTTTGCCTTGGACCACCTAAGGTGAGATGGTGGATTGGGAAATTGGCTATGCCGATTTATGGTAGAGGTTAGAGCAGCATGGACAAAGTCGATGATGGGTAGGTGACGTAGGTCACTATACTAATGCCTTCTTTCATCTAGTGCTAGGGTAGGTGTTTTTGCGGTCGTACCAAGACTATCTAGCCTAGCATGAGGCTAGAGAGTGGCTCCAGCATGTGTGCAGGGGTAGATGGTTGATTGGGTGGCATGAGATAGAGTAAGAGTACTTCTCATATGTTTGGGTGATGTGATAGTTTGGGGTGCGCCAGGGATTTCCTGGTGATCCCTTGATCTATTAGCATCATGGTGACGAGAGGAATCTAGTCTAGCCTATCGTTGAGCAGCTAGGTGAGGAGTCCAATGCAGTTATTGATGTACCTGATGTGGACAATGTCGATGGTGGATTATGCAGCAGTGGCGGAATGAGGGGCCTCTAGGGGGCATGGATACTATAGCCATGGGATGTGGGGGTGCAGAGGCACTGGTGGAGGGTTGGGGGGCTCCACTTGATGATGTTGACATGGTGGAGGTTGATGACTTCACCGACGATGGAGACAATTCGAGAGTTTTGGAGCATCCAAATGTATAGGATGTCCCAGAGCAATGGGTGTCGGATCAACTGGCCATCCCAGAGGTGCCCATACCTCAAGCTATCTCAGGGGATGTGGAGGTCGAGCTTCATGCTAAGATAGCATGATTGGAAGGTCTCCTATGGATACGAGAGGAGGATCATAGAGATGCTTTGGTGGAGATAATGCTGAAGAGGGATATCCTACGGGCTCAGTTGGCATAGTGGTATAGTGCATTGGCTATGTATCGTCGACAAGATATAGAGTGGGGTCGATATCAGGTAGAGTTGGAGATAGATGTTGTCCATCTCGATGGATAGTTGCCTATGCTTGATGGAGGTGGGTCGTCGTGCCATATGAGAGGCAGTGATACTGAGTAGTTTGCATCATCTCATCGCAAGTAGCTAGGTGAGGGTAGTGTTGGTGGGAAGGGTACAAGGGTTGGAAGCAACCATCATGAGAGGTCCCATAGGACCCATGCTACTTGGGGTAGTACCAGTTGCACCGATCTTGCATGATCATGGTGGCCGACTCCCTAGGATTTTGGGGATTTTGAGTTTTTGGTTTTTTTGTGAGGTCAGAGGACCTTCTTATTGTATCCTGAGGGCATTTTGACTAGATATATATACATGACTCTTTTTTGGTTTGATTAGATGCTTGTCATGGTTTATTGTTCTTTATGCACGTTTATTTATGTTGATGTATGCATATGCTATTATTACTACGGATGATGTTAGCTATATGATATGGATGTATGCATATGGAATGGATGGAATGATTTGTTGGTATACAGGCGGTGGCACCATAGACTGTATAGGATTTATTGGCTTTCTGTACTATGTGAGTGCTTTATGAAATAACTTTGCATTTGTAATTTTTGTGTTGTATTTTCTGATGGTGATGTAAATAATGAAATGTACAACAATTGTTTTTAGAATGTGGTTAAGGTTTTTCTGAGACTCAGATGCTTTAACTAAATAGTCAAGACTGTACATTATCTTACAAGACTTTTGAACAAGGTACAAATTTAGACTTGAGTTTGACCAAGTTATTTCACATCCTTGTGTGTGCGATTGAGTTTGTTGATGTGGTATTCATAAGGATACCGCCAGTGCCAGGTAGGTTGTCCACCAAACTTGTACTAAGGATCACCTAATTAGCTCCACTAACTCCTTTGTTGCATTTAGTAAGATTAATCTATGGTGCAATCTAGGATACCATAAGCTAGCTCATCCACATGCAAACATTGATATGTACATAAGACCAAAAGCTAATGTGACAGATATATCGTCATGCGGGAGGTTTGCCACCAGTGCCAGCAGGCTATCCACCAAATCGGAACTAAGGATCACCTCATGACCTTTTGAATGTTGAGAGTTCCAGGGATTCAAGTTTGACTCCCTTATTTTCTTCAATTTTATTGGGATACTTGCTCTCATACATAGTGATACAAATTACTATTTATTTTTCTTTTATTTTTGAGCAAGGGATTTGAATTTTGGGTGATGGGGATCACTATTTCTTGTGATTTTTGATGTGTGAACTTTGAGGGTTTTGATGTCAAAATATAGAGTTTGTACTTTGAATTTTGCAATTTTTTGATGTTTGCAACCTTTTGAGAATTTGGGGTTTCTGATAGTGATAAGAACCACGTTTATTTTGGGGAATTGGGTAGGAAAGATGCTTGTCCTTTTGACAAATCTCAACATTCTTGGGGTCATTCACACAAGGGGATGAGAAAGATAACCATTTCATTGATGGTAACCTAGTCTACTATGCAGGTTTCATCTTTCGTTCACACAACTTGGGAATTTTTATGTGTTTTAATCTTGTGTTGGGATGCTATTTAACAAGGCGTGATCCAAGTAAAACTCTACCTTGTAAAAATTAGTCTGACTTTGTATAGCATTTGGCTAGATATCTAAAGACAGATGAATGAAAAAAACCCTAAAGACATTAAAAGACAACTGACTATGATATGGCAAAAATGCGAATGGCGTTATTCTTGTTGGATCATTTACAAAATGGATAAATATGGAAAATGATGGCATTGTCGAGTAATTACAATCTATGGTGCATTTGACATGTATGACCAGCAAATATGCAATGTACGTATGTGATGCCTAATGCAGTTCTTTTTGTGTTTTGGTTTTTAAGATTATGCATGAAAGTGAGATGCAATTTTTTTGTTATTTTTTATTATCTGTTATTTTTTGAATATTCATTTTTGACCAAGCGATTGTGGGAACCCTTGGAGCTTTTGGATTGACCAAAGGAATTATAGATACCTTTGGGGCGTTTTGGGTGACCAAGCGGTGGTGATAACCCTTGGAGCTTTTGGCTGGACCAAAGGGATTATAGATACCTTTGGGGTGTTTTGGGTGACCAAGCGGTGGCGAGAACCCTTGGGGATTTTGGTTTGACCAAAGGGATTATAGATACCTTTGGGGTGTTTTAGGTGACCAAGCGATGGCGAGAACCCTTGGAGATTTTGGCTGGACCAAAGGGATTATGGATACCTTTGGGGCATTTTGGGTGACCAAGCGATGGCGAGAACCCTTGGAGATTTTGGTTTGACCAAAGG
Source organism: Wollemia nobilis (assembly GCA_028583015.1). Taxonomy (NCBI): domain Eukaryota; kingdom Viridiplantae; phylum Streptophyta; class Pinopsida; order Araucariales; family Araucariaceae; genus Wollemia; species Wollemia nobilis. The sequence continues at coordinate 28,759 of JAQPPZ010011809.1, forward strand.
GATTATAGATACCTTTGGGGCATTTTAGGTTGACCAAGCGATTGTGAAAACCCTTGGAGCTTTTGGTTTGACCAAAGGGATTATAGATACCTTTGGGGCATTTTGGGTGACCAAGCGGTGGTGAGAACCCTTGGAGCTTTTGGCTGGACCAAAGGGATTATAGATACCTTTGGGGCGTTTTGGGTGACCAAGCGGTGGCGAGAACCCTTGGAGATTTTGGTTTGAACAAAGGAATTATAGATACCTTTAGGGCATTTTAGGTTGACCAAGCGATTGCGGGAACCCTTGGAGCTTTTGGTTTGACCAAAGGGATTATTGATACCTTTGGGGTGTTTTGGGTGACCAAGCGATGAAGAGAAACCTTGGAGCTTTTGGTTTGACCAAAGGAATTATAGATACCTTTGGGACATTTTGGGTTGACCAATCGATTGCGAGAACCCTTGGAGCTTTTGGTTTGACCAAAGATATTATTGGTACCTTTGGGGTGTTTGAGGTTGACCAAGCAATTGCGAGAATCCTTGGAGCTTTTGGAGTGGTCTATGGCTCTCTAAATGTTGAATGGCCTCAAATGACTAATGTTCAAGGGTTTGAGTTACTTGATTCCTTCAAGAGAGGTGAGCCGGTATGTTCCAGGTCCTATTTTATTGTCGATTACATAAGGACCTAACCAATTTTCCTTGAAATTGTCCCTTAAATGGGGAGGCAAGTTAGAATTTTGTTGGTTCTCTTTTAAGACTAGGTCACCAACCTGAAAGTCCCTCAGGTGAACTTTCATGTTGTATGCTTTCTTAAGTCACTCTTGATAGATACGTAAATTCTCGAGAACATTGACGCGTCGTTCGTCAAGTAACATAAGCTGGTCTAACCAAGCCTACCATGCAGTGTTATCATCGATGAAATCTTGCATTGATATGCACAGGGAGGGTATTTCCAACTCGAGAGGTATGACTGTGTCGAAGCCATACATTAGTGAAAATGGAGTTGCCCTAATGGGCATCCGAATGCTAGTGTGATAAGCCCATAGGGCAAGTGGTATTTGGATGTGCCAATCCTTATGACTATCTGCAACCATCTTTTTAAGGATAGAAACTAGCGTTTTGTTTGACACCTCTGCTTGCCCATTTGCCTACGGATAATAGGGTGTCGAAAAACTATGCTGAATTTTGTACTTTGTTTTCAAAGCATGCACATCTTTGTTCTTAAATGATGTCGCATTATCCAAGATAATCTTGGATGGAATACCAAAATGACATGATGTTATGTAAAATAAACTCTGCAATGCAGGGCCCAATCATAGAGGTAAGCGGAATTGCTTCTACCCACTTAGTGAAGTACTTTGTGGTCGTTATGATAAATGTGTGACAGCCTGACGACGCAAGGGAGATCTTTCTAATGAGATATAAGCCCCACTATGAAAATGTCCAAGCTAATTGGATTTACTGCAAGGCTTGAGAAGGTACGTGTGTCAAGTTAGCATAGTGTTGACATTTCATGCACTTCCACACATATGCGCAACAATAATAGCCCATGAGAAGAATGCGCTTGGCGATGGCCATACCGTTGAAGTGGACACTACATGTACCATCGTGCACTTGGGTGATCGCCCAAGTGGACTCCTATTGGTCCAAGCAACGGAGGATGATTCCTTCATAGCTTCGACGATATAAGATGTCTCCTAGAAAGACATGTTTTTCTAATTTCTATTTGAATGATCTTTTCATGGCGTATGACAATCCAAGTGGGAGGCTACCTAACTTGAGATAGTCTCTTATGGGTGTGTACCAATCCTGCTGATCAGAAACCTCGATGGTATGAACGGTCGATCCCTCTTGAAGTTCATCCCTAGCAAAAGCTGAGTGGGAAAGAACTTGTAAAAATAGTGTTGTGTTGCTATTAAGATGGGTTGGAGAAAACAAAGACCCCTAGTTGGTGTGATTCAGACTATCATGGATTCGAGAGAACCTATCCTAAGATGGTTCAATCTGGATCAAGTGGATTCCTAGCTTTATGTCAGATCTTGCACGCTTCATCCCAGATTGTGATAACATTTTGACTTGAATGGTTGTCATCTCACCAGAAGGGTCTTGCAGGATTAGTGACCCCAAGGAGGCCATAGTGTCCACAAAATGATTTGATGATCGAGGGAGTGCCTCGATTTTGTACCATTATATATTTGCCAAGAATTTATCCACAAGGGCTTTGTAGGCCTATAGAACTAGGCATTTGCATTGGAATACCCCTTTCACTTGGTTGACAATTAACAGTGAATCACCAAATATATTCAAACGTTTGATGTTCATGGTGACGGCTATTTGAAGACCTATGAGCAAGGCTTCATATTCAACATTGTTATTGGTGCATGGGAAATCAAGTTTAAATTATAAAGGCATTGGAGCCCTTTGTGGTGTGAAAAACATGATTCCCATGCCACCCCCTTGCTCACATTTAGAACCATTAAAAAATAAGGTTATGTCAGCCTATGAATCAGGCTCATCAGAATCTGGTGATTCTGAGACATTGAAAACCCAATCATCAGGAAACTCTACGGTCAGAGGCTGATCATCTTCGAGAGGAGCCTCTACTAGTTGATTGGCGATGACTTGACCTTTTATAAACTTTTTTCCAATGAATTTGATGTCAAACTCTGTCAACAACATGATCCATTTCACCGTGCGACTACTATGATAAGTACAACTCATCATGTACCACAATGGATTCTCCTTAGACACAACATACGTCGTATTGCTCAACATGTAATGACGTAGCTTTTTGGTGGCAAATACCAATACCAAGCATAGCTTCTCAATGTATGCATAGTTAAGTTCATAACTGACCAGGGTGTGGCTAAGATAATAATTAGCCTGTTCTTTATGTAATTCATTTTTTTGGGCTAGCATTGCGCCCAATGCCACCTCAGTAGATGAGATGTATAAATAGAATGACACTCCTAGTCTAGGTGGTGCCAATACTGGCGATGAAGCCAAGTATTATTTGATGTCGTCGAAGGCTGACTGGCACTTTTCATCCCAATGAAATGCTACCCCCTTGTGTAATAATTTATTCATGGGTCGGCACTTGTCATAAAACTGCGCTATGAAGCACTTGATTGATGCGACCTTACCCTGCAAGATTTTGAGCTGCCTGATGGTGGTTTGGGGAAGCATTTCAAGGATTACCTTGAATTTATTTGGATCTACCTCGATGCCTCATTTTGAGACTATGAAACCCAAGAGTTTTCTAGATGTGATGCCAAATACGCACTTCTTGGGGTTTAGCCTAACCTTGTGTTCGATGAGGCGATCAAGGATCTTGCATAAGTCATCGAGATGATTTTGGCACAAAAGAGATTTTGCCAACAAATCATCCATATAATCTTCCAAAGTTTTATGCATGTGATCGTGGAAGATGTATGTCATAGCACGTTTATATGTGGCGCCATCATTTTTAAGGCCAAAGGGCATGACCTTATAAAAAAATGTCCCCCAAGGCATCATGAACACCATTTTTAGTTGATCATCGGGATTGATACGAATTTGGTTGTATCTCGAGAAACCATCCATGAGGAAAAGCATTTCATGGCCTGTTATAGCGTCTACCAATGCATCGATGCTAGGCAAGGGGAAATCGTCCTTGGGACTCGCTTTGTTTAAATCTCAAAAATTGATGCATATGCGAATCCTCCCGTCAAGCTTTTTGATGGGTACCATGTTGGACAACCATGGTGGGTAATCTATGCATATGATAAAATGTGCATCCAATAGCTTTTGTAACTTGTCTTTTACCATTAAGGCCATTGTTGGGTGCATCTTACGTAGCTTTTTCTTGACTAGCTTGACTTTCGGATCAAGTGTTAGATTATGCGTGACTAGCTACGGGTCTAGCCCCAACATGTCTTTGTAGGACCATGCAAAAACCTCCTTCTTCTCTTTGAGAAGGAAAATGTAATCGGATTGATCTTCAGAGGATATACTTACCCCCATCTTGATGATTTGCGGATTCATTGGATCAACACCGATGTCTCTGTAAATCATTTCTTTGACTGACATGTGGGATCTGTCCTCCAATTGGTGTGGAGTTAGGATCAGGTGGATATCATTTGTTGAATTTAAATCTGTGTTGGGAACGTTGGGTTCCTCTTCAACATGGAAGATATCTTGAGTCTGTCTTGGGCTGAAATGAAACATCTCATCACAAGGTCAGTACTCTGATGGGGATGGTGGTGAGTCAGCACGATCCCAGTCTATGGCATCTAGGTTTAGATATAATGGTCATGTTGGATCAGCTGGATTGTGAATGGGGATGGTTAAATCAATGGAGATCATGTTGATGGAATGATATTGGTCTCCATTACCACACAGGTGTTGATTCAAACATTCTTGGTTATCCTTGTACTTCGGATATGGCTCTATGGGTACTGGCACAAAAGGATCGGCCCTATGTGCGGATATAAGGACAGGGTTTTCCCTTGGCATTGATGGCCCTATAGGGTCTCTAGGTGGGAGGTGCCCCATGTATGCCTGAAGTGGTGGATGAAGTGCTTGGTTTAACTATACTTGGTTTAAATGCCACCTATTCCTTGGTCCCATATTCAGATGTTCAAACATACCATCGATTTCTATGGGGTATTCATGTTGCCTCATATGGTTAAGTTATGCCATCTCAGTCTCATCTTCATAGTCGCTATCAAAGATCCATTGGCCTTCATTTGCTTCGACAACTATGTGCCCCTCTGGCTGGTATAGCCTCCCACTAGGCGTTTCTTGATCATTATCCTCACTCTCTACGAGAGCCAGAAGTCTGGCATGCAGGTAGTCGATGTTGAAGAAGATATTTGGATCTTCTTCCTCCGGTGGATCACTTGGCCTTATGGCTGACATGGGAGGCTCATTTTGTTCGAGCATGTTTATTTGGTCCCTTTTGGGTTGTTCCGCTCTTTGCGGGAGGACTAGATTCTCTAGAGGTAACAATTGCCCGATTGGAACATTAAAGGGGAACATTATGACGAAGTCCTCCTGATAGTCGTCCATGGGTGTCACCTGTGAGTGATTGCTATCGGACTCAAACGGGTCCCAAGGTGTTACCTCATAATCTAACTCATCTTCAGAAGACCCCCCTTGATTTTTTTTGTATCCTTATTGGAGGTTGCTTCTTGAACTTCCCCTTCCTCTATCAAAGGGGAGGGATTGTTGAGGTCAACAAGGTTTGTTGTCAACAATGGGAAATAATTCCCCAATGTGTATGTTGTGTTGGGATTGGCATATGGATCTTGTGCCAACCCATCCCTATTGCCTAGACCTAGGCCTTGCATGGTTTCTACCAAGATGTCGAGGGGCAAAGGGTGGTTGAACCCTACTCCTGATTTATCATATGGCATCTAATATCTCGGTTGACAAATAATGTGCATTCCTTGTTCGTATTTGCCCAATCCATATCCATGCCAATTACATTGGTCTAGGTATTTCAAGGCAAATTTTGGGTTGGACAGATAGTCAACATTCTCAGCAAATGGCTCTTTGTCTTCTTCTTCTTGTAGGTAGGGTTCAATGCCATTCTCGAGGCCCCCATATACAAAATTGGTCTGATTTGGCGGGTAGCCTAGAGGGACGATAGTACCGATGGGGAGGTGAGGTCTCCCCATGTCTTGCATGGATTTGAGCATGGGTGTTGCCATGAAGTTCTACACTAGGTACTCCCCTAAGCCCATATTGGCCATCTCAACGATAATCGTCAATGGTTGAGGGGGAGGGAATGGGAGTTCTCCCTAAGTCCACTCCATGTTGGGTGAACCAAGTGTCTCAACTTCCACTCAGCTAGGCACCTCTTCGGTAGAGATGGTTGAGACTGATGGTGGTACCTCATCTAGGGCTTCTTCCCATTGTCCTTCGGTATGGCCACTGTAGGCGGCACCATTGGGAAGGAACAAACGATGAAGATGGTCCAGGTTGGTGATTTGAGGGACTCAGCAGCGAGGATGTAGGCAAAATCAGACCTTGTGTGGACGGATTCAATTGAAAGTCCAAATGTGTCGATGGGAGGGTCGATTGCGGCATCAACTGCACCGCATTGCAAAACTTAAAGGGCTCTAAGTCTACTAGGACTACATGTACTTGCCCTTTGTATGTGTATTTGAGGCATTGATGGGCTATCGAAGGGACACACTTCATGTACCTGATCCAAGGCCGGCCTAGCAAGATATTATAGGCCATATCACCCTCCAAGATGTGATACAATGTAGGAATGGTCTTTTGTCATACTTGGATGGGTAGGACAATTGTGCCAACCGTCGAGCATAATGCATCATTGAATGCTCGAAGAGTGTAAGTGGATGCCACAATGTGGGATGCTGGAAGCTTAAGGTATTTTAATTTTGCTATCGTGATTATGTTACTAGATGAGCCAGTGTCCAACAAAACCCTCTTGAATGGGATCCTGTTGACCCGCGCAATGACGTGTAGGGGTGGATCCACCATATCACCAGTCACCAGTTTCAGTTAGTCTTCCCTGAAGGTTATGACTGGTTTTGTGCACTGTTTCACATGTCCTACAAAATTGTTGAAAGAATTGGCTTCGTGGGGTTGTAGCTTAATGGCTTTGAGTATCTCCATCAGAGCCTCCCGATGGGGCGACAACTATTGGATTAGCTCATAAATGGAGAGCCTAGCCGACTTGGTCCTTAAAATTTGAGTAATTTTAGTCCAAATCATAGCTACTGTTCTAGGTGGGGGAGGTTGCGTAGGGTGTTGCAGGGGTTGTGACATTGATGGAACATCTCCTGTAGTTGCAGCGGGTGCAGTCGTGTTTGGGTATCTTTTGTTCCGTGTCACGATGCTTATTATTCCTACGTATCCTTGCATGGGGCAATTTTGTGTTACCTCATTCACTTGTAAAGTCTTTTCCTGTGCATCATTGGCAGGCAGGGGGTATTTGAATACCTCCATCTGTCGGTTGGTCAGTGCTACGGGATTATCTACCATGAGCGTTTTGTTGTCTATCAAGTCCTACACTAAATTTTTGAATTTCCAACAAGTGGAGATCTCGTGTCCTTTCTACCAGTGAAATCTACAATATAAGTCTTCCCTATAGCCCTTGGGTTTTGGTGTGTTGGGGTCTATGGGTCGACTTTCTAGCAATTTTATCAGGTTTTCCATGAACAAGTGGTCAAACAAGGAGTCTCTAGACTCCGTGAATTATGTGAATTGTCGCCTAGGGCGACGCTATCGATTTTGCTCTTGTTTATGATTTTCTTTTTCATTGTTATCAAGAGGAACTACCTGATAATTAGCATTTGGGGGCTGTGTATTTTGTGCAGGCTTTGGTATAGCTATGGCAACCTGATTGACCGCGGCAAGTTTCGGTTGCATGGGCCTAGTTTTAGCATTTTTGGGCCACTATTTCTTGCATGGCCTAGCAATCTCGTCGTCTTGTATTTTTATCTCCTCAATTATCCTATCTTGCACTAGGGCTTCTTCAAGGGTGGCATATTGCTACAACTATAATAGCATGGAGATCGACCTTAAGCAACTCTATGAAAACATTTGAGTCATGTCGGCCATGGGAGGGAAGTAAGGTAGCCTTGAAAGCAATGTCCTCCATCGATTCCCATAAGCAGTTATGGTATCATAATCATACTGCTTTAGGCCAACTAGGTCACTTAAGGATACCTTCTTCTAGGTGTTGAAGGCAAAACGTTCAAGGAACGCATCCACTAGCTGGTCTAGATTGTTGATGCTATGCTTCGATAACTAGGTAAACCAATTCAAGGTAGGGCCTAAAAACATGGTTATAAACGTTCTCAAAAGCAATGCATCATTGTCCTGAATTCCAAAGCATTGACTCAGGAACCTTGTTATGTGCTCTTGGGCATCCTCATCCCCTCTAAAAATTGCCAATTGAGGAATTTTGAAGTGGTCGGGGTATGGGGGTGATGGAACTGAAGGATGCATAGGGTGACTGTAGAGTTGGCGTAATGTGGGATTTTGGGGCCCTGAAGTATTGGTCTCCATAGACTCTAAGCGCTCTAGCAGTGCTTTGTATGCATCAGAGGATTTGATTTCCTCTTCTTTGGTTTGTTCCCGTTGTGAATTGTGAGGAACTTGAGGCCTATGGAGGGGTATCCGGATAGAGCCTCCCCTACCTTGGTAGGGCATTTTAGCCTGCTCTTCTTCTCACTCAAATTCCTCATAGGCTTCTTGAGGAGTTTTTGGGCGTGACCTATAAACATGGATGGGTTCCCGAGGAAGGTGCCCATCATTGGTTCTAGGGGTGGCCTTTTTATCAGGCCTCGAAGGTCTTGGAGATAACGCTTGATAAGGTCGTGGAGGCCTATCTCGCACTAAGGGGTTGTGCCTCTCATAAATTTTTGTCCTATGTGTGTGAGGGGTTGGAATCCTCTCATGCATAGTGTTTTGGAGCAACTCATCTATTTGGCACTAAAGCGCTCTTTGTTAAGATGATAAAGTTGTTCTAACTGCTATTGATCTTGCCTAAGCTGCATGATTTACGCTTGGTGGGCGGCCTGTTTGGAAAATGCCAAGTCTATTTGTTCCACCCTCCTAGGTCTAGGAGGCCTAGATGCCTCCTCTACATATCTATCTCGATTGTGGTGATCCGAGATCTCTATGGGTCGCTTTCCTCTATCGAGGTTAGTAGCATTCACCTGAGGCTCTGGCCTCAACAGATGATCTTGATAATTAGCAAGTGCAGAGGCGCATTGCTCTCGTGTGATGTATTGCTCTTGAGGAATATACTGGTTTTCCTCGTGCTCCCTTTTGTACATGCGAAAGGGACGGGAAAAGTTGGCTCGCCCTATCTGAAGAGCCTTGTGCTCTAGATTTGGCCTATTAGTTCTAATAGTAATTAGGGGTGGAGGGATAATATAATCATGTGGGTCCTCCTTATGAACCCTATGCTGCTCTAGTGCTTCATCGCATAGTGGCCACTCATAATGAGTGTCTAAGGGAGCCTTCCCATGTGTGTACTCCTCCTGAGAGGGTCTGTGTTGAACAGGAGTGCCCTTCAAAGGGGTGCCTCTATAGTCCTTTTCTATAGTGGCAGTGTGGACTATGTTGTGGGTTAGGCTGCCAAGGTGGTATAACCAAGTCCTTAGGGCTGTAACGGAGGTGACTTGTGCCTCCTTGTATACTTTTTGCAGCTTCTTCCCGTGATTGGGCTTGGCTATGGGTATACACCATGGTGGTGGTTTTTTTTTTTTTTAAAGATACTCGTATTCTTATCTCCTTTACAATTTTTATTCTATACCAAACAAAAGGGGACCACACAAAAAAAGAAATGATTATCTTGTTTACAGATTAAATGTGTGCCCTAGATCTAGTTCAGTGTGTTTGATTTTTGTTGTGTAAATATTGTAAATAAAACTTTGTTATACATGCATAATGAGGGCTTTTGTATATCCAAAATGGTCGCCCCTTCAATATACCATTGCCAGGCCGTTATACCGAACCTCTCAATATACCCTCCCTTACATGAGGGAAACCATTGGTACGCGAGAGTAAAATAGTAAGTGGAACATAGGCGGTATGAAAGGGGGATCGCTCTATTTTTAACACCTACCATAGAAGAATTATCATCATGCATGGGGAATCACCCCCGCTACACTTGGTCAACTTTTGATAGGATTTACGTCTAGCAACAGTAGCGATCAGGGTGTATGTATGCAAAATCCAAGCCAAGGTGATGATGAAATCCATCGTTGGTCTTGATCAAGTGTTGGGGTATTAAGACCAACTCCTTGATGTTAACTTTATTAGGTGGTGTGTGTGTGGTTCCTTTTAATCGTGAGAAGAAATAAAACATACAGAAAAAGATGATTTTTGCTAATGCAATGCTTTAAAGTACATTTTATCTTTCAGAAACAATTAGTAGCAAAAAAGGAAATCACAAAACCTACCTAGAACTGAAACCTATAATGAGGACTTGCCACTTGTGCAAGTATCATGCAAGCAAACCAGAGAAGAATGCATTACTAATCAAGTTCCTTCCATTTAATTTACTCTATGTTTATTTATTTATTTTTTTATTGCAAGAAAGGAAAACAAACTACTTAACCTTTTATGCAAGTGTCTGAAAATAAATCAAAGAAAGCAGAAATTTGCAGAAACAGAAAGTAGAAAAACATAGAGGATGTTCAGAAGGCCTACCTATTCTCTGTCCAAACCATATGCCTCTGAGTTTTTACTTAGAAAATGCATAGAGTTCTAATAATATAGGTGTGGGAAAAATAGCAGGTCTGCATTCATCACAGGGTGGGACGAATATGCATTCATCCCGAGGTGACATGAGTAGCAATCGAGTGCCCGAATGAGTAAAACCACAAAGAAAAACCACAAATTTTGGATCAAAAACTTGATCTTAACAGTAGGGGATAGGGTCCCACCATGATATCCACTAAAAGCAGTGTAGAAAGATAGCATACCGATATGATGCAACAAAAGTAGATACAGATGCTAAGTCCTACGAATGCGAAGAGCAATGCATGAAGGGAATGACACATAAAAAAGATGTGAGAAAAATGAAAGAGGGGCCTCTTTTATTAACATTGCTTTTAATAAAATTACAATACATCCCCCCATTTAGGGCTCAAAATGTTTGATATAATTTTTTACATCAATGGATGCCCGAAAGAACTAGTTCGGACGATACGCTTCCAGGGTCTTCCACGTGCCCACATTCGAAGTGGGAGGGCCAAAAGTTGCCACCGCTTGTGTCCACATGTTCATTATTCCTTGATGCCCCTCTAGTATTCTTGGAAGTGAGATCCTACACATAGAGAGACAACAAATCGTTAATAGCAAATGCGTATCCAGAAAGGCATGCAATCCCCAAGGCCTCCAGTGGGCGCTTGTGGGATATCAGTGATGCAACTAATAAATGGATTACAGAATGACATATAGATGCAAAGGAAAACCTATATGATTGGTATCACCTAATTTTGCATCGAAGCGACGTCGTACAACCCCGTTATGCGCATTTGCCTGTCGAGGGCCTCTCCAAGGTGAGAGCTCCAATGTCCCACCTACGCTTATTATAATCACCTGAAACTCACAATTTAGGCATTATATGTGATTTTAAGACTACCCAGATTATCGAAATCTGCCTATCCTACACAAATTTTCTTGTATGTGAAAGAGGCTCCCTGCGAGCTAGTTAACACATAAAATGATAAAACTATAGTCAAATCATGTCAGAATTCAATGAAAATTTAACAGAGACATTAGGATATCTTCTGGGACATATTGAAAAAATAACAATAAGGAAATCATGCACATATTTCTAATAACTCTGGGGTGGGATGCTGGGTACTGTCGTAAAAATTGCAAAATGTGACCTTACAAATGTTCCATCTAGAGGCCTCCAAAACTCTTGAAAACTTGTCTTTAGGCTAAAAACGTCATTTTAAGATGACCCAGAAGGTCATATTTGGCATATTTTTCCCAGGTTACCCTATATCTGAAAGTGCTCCCTGTAGGTTAGTATACGCATAAAGTGACAAAAACCAGGTCAAATCAGGTCAGAAAGCAATAAAACTTGGACAACAACATAAGTACATGAAATGTAAAAGCATGCAAAAATAATAGTAGCAAAACTATGCACAAATTTCTAATCGCTCCGAGGTGGGGCGATTAGGACTGCAGCAGTTTGGGGGGCACTTGGGGGCAGGACACCCACCGTTTAGGGCCTAGTTTTGACACCAATCCAAGTGGGATGGGTCAAAAACTTCCTAGGGGGTTGTGTCGATGAGTTTGGGGTGTTATTGTGGCCGATTTTCTGGGTTTTGGATCTGGATTGCATTCCTAGTGTTCACCCGATAACCTCTCTTTCAAAAGAGAAATTAGGGATGTAGGAAGCAAAAAGAGGAATGGGGGTACAATTTGGCAGCACTTCGTTGATCCAAATGCTCCAGCTCTTTTATCATTTTGGGTTGAGGAGGCTCACATTTTTATAGACCTAAGGGTCTCATTTGAATGCGCATGTGATGGCGCCACTTGGCTCACCATGCATTTTTGAGGGAGAGAAGTTTCCTCCCTAATTTAGAGCCTCCATGATCAGGGCATGCTTGACTGAAGTCTCTCTATGATTTGAAACTGTTCCTCATAATTGCATGCCTTGAAGGCGAAGTTGGGTGGTAGATCTGGGATACCATTTGTCAAGGCTTGACTTTTTGCCAGTCAAACCTGCTAATCGTCCCACCCTGGAGCGATTGCTGCTAATCATCCCCGGGTGGGATGAATATCATTGTAATCATCCCAGGGTGGGATGAATAGGGATCAAAGTGCTTAAAAGGTGCAAAATTGACCTCTGACATTCCAAAACTGATTTGGGAGTGGTTAAGACCATTGTTTAACCTTTGGAGGCTGCCCTAGGGGGTATGTATGCCAATTCGGTCAGTGCTTGTAGTCACATAATCAGATTGGTGCTATTTTGGTGTCTACACTTCTAGCTCAAAATGAAGTAAGGATCCCCTACGAGAGGAGCCCAAAAAAGCAAATAAAACAAAGAAACCAATTTAGTGGGAGCCTTAGAAATATAGATTTATAAGTTGAATCCCATCCAAGAAGAGCTCGGGAAACGAATTCAAAAAACATAGAAAATTTAAACGTAGAATCTTGCCCAAGAGGAGTCTGGGAAAAACAAAATTCAAACACCGGATCCCATCCAGTGGGAACAAACTTGAAGCATTGTTTCTCATATAGGAGAAATAAGAAGGTTGGAAAAGATACTCTAATAGAGAAACCTATAGAGAAAGTCCTTCCAATGGCCTAGAAAATGGAACAATAGTAGTTGGAGGTCTCCATAGGCCATGAGACCATGGGAATGTGCTTCTTGAAAATCAAATAAAACTAATAAGAATATTCGAAGTCCATGAAATCAAAAGCGTATTTGAAACAAACCTAGAATAGGAAGAAACACAAGGAGCACACTATCGATCAAAATAACATAGGATCCTCCCAGAACTAAAAGAATCGAAAGGACAGGCTCCAATAAAAACCACCAAAACTAGACATGCAAATCTTCTTCTGAAAGCTTTATTTGAAGGTAACCATAAGCACGAGGTCCCCCTTCAAAGACCATGAAAAATTTAGAGGATATCCTCTACATAGCAACAAAATAGATAAGGCAAATAGGAAACCCAAAGCTAGGAACCTAGACTACATATTCAACACTCGAGTTGAACAGAGGAATCCTACCAATGACTGTTAGAATAAGTGAATATTATCTTAAGTTCACTAGGATACACACTTGAGTTTCCACTCCTCCATGTGTCAGGAGAACTCTAAGTGGTGTCTTCATCAGGTTTTATGAGTTGTAATCCAACGACTCTCAATGATCAACTCTGCTATTTATACAGAGTTGCTCCTAAAGATAAATCAATCGGTTCCACTCTTCTCTTCATATTTTGTGTAATACTTTGCATATATATATTATTGTGAAATTCTAACATGGTACCAGAGTAGGATAGATTTTTCTAGTATTCTCTCTTGAAGGTTCTAGGATCTGATTCATTTATTTTTCCATATTTCAGCATATTTATTTTTTATTTGTTGCATGTTCCTGAATTGCTTGAGGAATTTTTTTGAGAAAATATAGCCATTTCCTTTTTTTTTAACACGGTTAACCTATGTGAAGGCACTTTTTTGCCCTTCCCTTTTAAAATGAAAATATAAATTTTTTATTTATTTTTTTTCTCGACATTTTCATATTGGAAAAGTATTCTAACACTTCTAGTTATTTCCTTATTTTCCGCTATTAAAAGGAAAAATCACGGAATAACTAAAGTGTTATTTTAGAGATTATTTTATGAGTTTCTATTTACTCGTGAGGATTTAAATATACCTCACTCATTATTATTAACTCATTGTTCGATCTCACATTTTCTAACGCTCTTATTCTCAATGTTTGTTCTCAACATATATGAGATTCTAGTAATTAGAAAGACTGCCACTCTCATTGGCGCAGTCTCCTTAAAGCTACCGTTAGCACTCCAGTTGGTTCTATTTTTTTGGGCCTCTAATCTGGCACACTCTTCTGTTCACCCGTTGGGCTGCATATTCCTCTCGGAGTCTATTCACCGGTGCTCACTAAATCATTTGGTATATATCTCTTCCTTTCGGAGTCATTTGGAAGTATTTTTGCTTTACGTTTTTAAGGCATTTGTGGAATATTACGCTACTCCATTTTCATAGATATATGAAGGTTCTTTCATTCGTAGTGCTCTTTGACACTATCAAATGATTTTGCAGTCTTTCAAATTTAAGCAACAACATTCTACTAACGTTTTCTCTGTAGGGTTTCAACGCTTTCAAAATATTTTTATTTTGAAAACAATTATTTAAATGTTTTAAAGCATGTATTTTTGCTAACGTTGTTTGTCTAAGGTATTTGTGGAATATTACGCTACTCACTTTTCCTCGAGATATGTATATTCCTTCGTCCGAATATCTCTTTGAACGCTATCTAAAACGATCTTGTAGTCTCTCAGATTTAAGCAGCAACAACTCTACTAACATTTTATCCGCAGGGTTTCACTTTTATTTAGAGTGCTTTCAAAACATTTTCTTTTACCATTATTAAAAAATTTTAAAGCATCATTTTTTATAATAGACAATACTACAAAATTAAGTTTTATTACACTAAGGTTTGCTCGCAAGTGGTCAGCTTCGTCCATACGACCCTTTCATAGGGCATTCTTTGCATTGACCTATTTTCTACATGTCTCTGAGTTTACGTAGAAAATTTCCCTATTCATTTTCTATGGCTTAGGTGCTTGGGGGTGAAATAAACTCACCGAAATCACACCATTGTGTTCTCTCTCGATGATTTCACCTGTTCACGTTCCCTGGTTTGGTTGTTTTACGGAAGAGTATGTATATTTTTTATTTTACAACTTTTCTTTTGTTCCAATAGATTCATCCAAATCATAGTGTAATTTCAATTCATTCGAATCTCCTTAGTCTACGTTTTTTGGCAGACGTCATTATTTTTTGGGCCTCCTCAAAACGACGTAGATAAAAATTGTATTTAAATATAATAAAATATTGCTTTTGGGGGGGTTCTTAAGTGCATATTTTTGCACTCCTATGTGTAAAGAGGGGGGGTGTTATTTTCTTTGCTTAATATCTTTCAAAATTTTATTATACTAGATATATTATAGTTTAAATTTTATACATAAATCTCAAATATTGGTTTATAAAAGAAATTTCGATTCAAAATTAGATATCTAATTTTTGTTTTATGTATTACATAAGGAAATTTACAATTTGATATTTAATCTAGATATCTAATGATTTATATTAAATTTATAAACATAAATTTCATATTTTGGTTTATAAAGGATATTTTATTTCAAAATTAGATATCTAATATTTGTTTTATTGGATTATTTTAAATTCCATTTTAAATTTAATAATTTTTAAACAAATTTTATTAAAATATCAACATTTCTTTCCAAATTATCTCTAAATATATTTTGCCTATGTTCCATGTATCAACACCAATAAAAACTTATATTTTCCCTCTCGTAAGGGCGAGTTTTTTGAGGCAATTGGTATAAAGGCCAGGCAGATATTTTTCTATAATCCGTTTCTTTGGGTATCTCTCTAAATTATAGTTTCCCTCTCGTAAGGGTAAGTTTTTGAGATAAAACCAAATAAACTGATTGTTTCCCTGCATATCAAGCCAACACCCTTCTAAATTCTTCTCTCTACTTACAATATTCCTCAAGTTAGGGTGGGTATTATGAAGAATAAAAAAGGATATGGCTCTCTCAAAGCAAACAATATTAAAAACTCATTATACTTAAAGTTTCCCTCTCGTTAGGGTGGGTATTTTGAGTAATATATATTGAAAAGCTTCATATATTTTCTTTCTTCCATTTGCATTAATCCATTAATTGAAGTTCTAAGGGGGGATATATTGGCTAATTTTAAAACTTCAATCCTTTTAAAAAAAATGAATTCAATTGAACCTCTCACCCCTCATAACTTTCACACTTGGAAACCTAAAATTTTAAATCTTATCTCTAAAAAAGGTCTTACTCATTTTTTAGAAGAAAAGCAACTAGAATTTGATAAAAAATATGAAATCTTTGTTCATAAAGGAAAAATGCATGAAACTATGGGTATTATTAGCTCTAATGTTCATGAAATTTTGTGGTTTCATATTATAGATTGCAAAAATCCTTATGAAAGTTGGGAGAAAACTGAAGACTCTATTTGGGAAAGTAGATCAGATGAGATCAATGCAACTAGAAGCTGAACTAACTTCTTTATATCCTAAAGATTTTAGTAGTATTATTTATTTCCTCACTAAGTTCAAAGAAGTCCTCACTCAATACAAAGGTAGTGGGAAGACTAAGATAGAAGAAGAATACATTTATCTAATCCTTTCTAAGCGAAATGGTGTTTTTAAAATTTTTGCAACCACCTTCATATATACTAAATATGCTCTTGGGGCAACCTTTAAAATGCCCTATTTAGAAGAATTTTATGATAGATTAACTAAGGAAGAAACCAAACTTTCTAGATATGAAATCTCATATTCTTCTTCAAAAGCCTTAGTAGCCTCCACATCCTCTAAAGAAAAATTCAAAAAGAAAGAAAAGACTCCCATTACCTGTACTCACTATAAAAATAATGGTCACTCTGCTAACAAATGCTAGAAAGGATTACAGTAACTAGAGGCAGCTGTAAATGATCAAAATATAGAAAATAATAAGCAAATAGGAAAAGCCCTTAATGTTCAAGGAAAATCCTCCAATTCTTCCCCTAATTACTTGGTCCTAGATTCTAGAGCAATTCATCACATGTCTGCTTCAGACAAGTATTTCTCTTCTATCTTCTCTAGCTCTACTCATAGCATAGAAGTAGGGGACTCTTCCTTCATCCTTGTCAAAGGGAAAGGGGATATAACCATTGATGGTGGCTCTATAAACAATGTTCTCTATGTTCTAGACATTTCCACAAATCTCCTTTCCATTTATCAAATTTGTACTTCTGGATATGGAAAAATTGTTCTCTTCTCCCCAATAGGAGTTGAGATAAGAGATTTTCAACTCCCTCATTCTCTTGTGGCAAAAGGGAATATTGATCATAAATCTCATCTTTTCCACTTCAAAGGCTTTCAAAATCCAGAAGGAGCCTCCTATTTTGTGGCTCATAGTAATCTTGAAAGTCAAATTTGGCATGAAAGGTTTGGTCATATTAATTATAACTACCTAAAGGATTTGTGCACCCATAATATGGTTAAAGGATTACCCCAAGTCTCTTCCAGAAATGGGGTTTATCCTGGATGTGCTCTTGGAAAGCAACATCAAGATCCTTTCCACCCAAGTAGTTCTCTAAAAACCTCATCTCCTCTAGAATTAATCCATAGTGACTTAATGACATTTCTTGAAACATCTTTTAAAGGAGCAAAGTATGCTCTTACCTTTATTGATGATTTTTCTAGAAGGTCTTGGATCTACTTCCACAAATATAAAAGTGATGTGTTATCCCACTTTAAAATATTTAAAGCCTTAGTTGAAAATTAGGCTTCTTGCAAAATCAAGAAGATTCATATTGATAATGGGGGGGAATACTACAGTAATGAGTTCTCCATATTTCTTTCTAATCATGGTATAATTCATCAACATTCTGTCTCCCATAATCCTCAACAAAATGGTATTGCAAAAAGGAAAAACTAGACATTGAAAGAGATGGCTAATTGTATGCTCCATTAAATAGATCTTCCAAAAGTTTTTTTGGCAGAGGCTATTAACTATGCAAATTATATTCAAAACCACACACCTCATAAAACCCTTGACCAAATAACCCCTGAAGAAGCATGGTCTGGCTTAAAACCAAATGTTTCCAATTTCAAGATTTTTGGATGTATTGCTTGGGCTCACATTCCAAAGAAGAAAATAAAGGCTCTTGATAAGAAAAGCAGATAGCTCATATTTATTGGTTATTGTGCTTGTGATGCTACTCTATACTGTCAGCTTGTAGGTAGTCTGTTATACCTCACTCATACTCACCCAAATATCTCCTATGTTGTTGGTCTCATATCTAGGTTCTCTCATAACCCTCATTTCAGTCATTGGAAAGCAACTAAAATAATTCTTTGTTATTTGAAGGGTACTACAAACTTTGGGCTCATCTATAAAGGAGACTCCATGGATATCACTGGCTATACAGATTCAAATTGGGCAGGATCAGTAGATGACAAATGTTCTACCTCTGGATATGTTTTCTACCTTGGTTTTTCACCAATAGCCTGGTTATGCAAGAAATAATAAATAATAACATTATCTTCTACAGAGGAAGAATACAGAGCAACAATTTTATCCAGTCAGGAATCCCTTTGGCTTCATAAAATTCTCAAAGAATTTTATTTTTTCCAAGAAGTGCCTATAACTCTGTGGTGTGACAATCAAAGCACAATTCATATTACACACAATCCAGTTGAGCATCAATGCAACAAACACATTGAGATCCACATGCACTTCATCAGACAACATATTCAAAATAAGAATATACATTTGGAATATATTCCAACAGAGAATCAACTTGCAAAAATCTTCACCAAGTCATTTTCTTCTCCGTGTTACCTTCAGTTACGAGAGAAACTTGGAGTGTTACAACTGCATTGACAAAGAGGTCTTCCACCTCTCACTATATTGTACATGAGTACCTAATTAGGCCTCGTTGTTGAGAATAATTTGTAGAAACTCCCCTAGTATCACTAAAGGGGGGGTGTTAGAATAAGTGAGTATTCTCTTAAGTTC
>JAQPPZ010011813.1:0-40464 GCA_028583015.1 Wollemia nobilis
ACTTCAAGAATTTATCAAGTAGATATTAGGAGTTTCAATTTCAATTTCACTCTTTCTATAGGAATTTATTACATATGATAATAATTAGTTGAGTGGTTAGAACCAATCATGTAGGAATCATGTGAAGGCTATTAGTTGGTTTTGATTTCCACAAACTATGAAAATAATATTTTTAGTATGGTTTCTCTATATAGATCAACATAATTTTTATTTAAACAAGCATTTGATCAAAGAGAATCATCTAAGCATTTCCATTATTAGTGGTATTAAAGCAAAATAATCTATTGAAGGTATGGTGAAGACATCCTCCTACCCTAATCCATGATGAAAATTCAATGTATTATGTACTCCATCAAGGACAAGTAGGATGATGGTCATGTATGGATAGAGATTGTATCTCTTGGAGGGTTTCTTTTTTCTTATTCTAGAATAATTTCACTCTCCACACCGAATAGTATATCAAAATGCTGGCCAAATATCCTACACAAATGATCATAGTGGAGTGCCTTGAAGGCATCAATATCATAACCACTATAAATATTATAAACATTGAACATATTCTGAAGATGATATTTGAACATATCCCCATAATTATGGAATTCCCTACCATCATCCATGATCATTTCATCCCCATAAATCTCTGCAATCCTCATGAATTTGTTGTAAAATTCTACACTAGAGAGGAAAATTTTGATATCGTTGATTTTTTTTGCATTTTTTATTCATGTCAGCATAAAATTTTTGAATATGGTTCATGCCCTAAAACTAAATTTAAAAACTCACATTCAAAGAAGTGGAGGGTTTTTTATTTTCTCTCTCATCATACAAAAAGTTTGCATATTTTTACCTTCCTCTTCAGTAATGTGGGCATCCCCTTGAACTATAGGCACATATACGATCTAATGTACACACTTTCACTCTCATTAACAAAGCTAGGAAGTAGACTTATATGAAGTTCCACTAGAGGACCACCTATTATTTGAAATATTTATTGGAAAAGGCTATGTCATTAATGAGCATTATCGAACTCAACTTGGACCTACTATAGAAGAACAATATGGATTCCCAAAAGATAGTTGAAGACAAAACATGGGAGGATAGACTTAGAGAGGATTACAAAGTTGGAAAAAAATATCTGGATATAAATTACTATGGTGCCAAGATAAGAACCACAGCTTTTCTTTCACTTATGAGGTGTTCTATGATGGATATGTGCATAGTGAATGTCTCATCTTGCCTTGTTCTAATCATGTCACTAAGAAGCAAAACAATTCAAGCAAAATTGTCAGACATGAAGAATATTAGCAAATAGATTACATATTTGATTATAAATCAATTCTTGGAGGATGTAAAGTGAAGAATGAAGCATGAATATAGTATTTGGCTGCAAAATTTTCTAACATATTTAGTATCAAAGGTGTGTTTGAACATGTATATGAGGGTTGTGGGTCGATATTTGGAGGATAATGTGTGGGTGAATAGCTTGCATATGGGGTTTGTGTGGACAAAAATGATATTTGGGTCAAGAGATATTTCATTTGTAGAAGGCATAGATAACATGGTGAGAGTGGATATTTTTTTAGCCAATGGTCCATCTGCTCAATTCTTTCTCAAAAACATAATTACAACTTCATATGCTAACATTTATGATAGTACGATCTTAGATACCGGCCTACATAGGTAGTATTGGTATGTTTTAAAGAAATTAGTATTTGTATCTCCTTACATAAAAAAATATTTATTGTACTATGTTATACACACTGTGTAATATTTTTAAATTGGACTAGTTATTTGTATTAAAAAAAACAAGAAAAGAGAGAAGTGAAGATTTAAAAAAAGAGAGCATCTAATCCATTGAAAATAAGGGCCACGGAGATCTTATTATTTAAAAAAAAAATGACATGTTTTTCTTGACTTATATATTTAAATTTAGTTGAAACATTTGCATATGATATATTATTTTGGTGTCATCCAATGCATTGGATTACTTATTTGAATGGATTCAAACCAAGTGGTTATATGACTATATTTGAAGTTATATCATTGAAGAAAGATCTCATCCAAAGTTGATACATTAAATAGAAAGGTGATGTTTAGTGTGGCCATAATTCTCACTAAAACTATGTTTGATGTAGATGCCCATGCCACACTTATCTATGATTGGTTTTATACTTGGAATGCATAATTGGTGCTACACAACACTTCTAAATATTGTATAATAGAAGTTCACATTTTGGGTGGGCAGAAAATTTTATTCTTTCCCAATCTTCAATGTGCTCAAGGTTTTGAAGACGATGTTCAATAAGACCTAAATAACCAAAGATCTATAATGTTGAGTTGGAAGGGGTAGTAAGGACCATTTGACTATCCTATTTATCATATGCACAAGTGAGGGCCCATGCTAAACTGAAGGGAATGGTTGTGTTTGTCCCTATTCACAAGATGATATAAATCAAGAAGGTCCAATTTGACTAATTTTTTGTGATTGGTTGTGTGTATCCCTAGTCATAATTGTAGTGAATAATAGTGCGTGTCCTTTTTTGAAGCTATGGTGTTAGATAGAGTGTGTTTACCTATCCAATTGTTTTGTATGACTTTATATAGTTTACTTTATCCCTATCCTTGGTTAACTATCCAATGAGGCTATTACCATTGAATACACATAGTGAGTCCATTCCTATTATTACTTGTTGTGAATAATTGACTGTGATCCTATTCGTACTCTATGTACTTGCTGAACTATTGAGTGTGTCCTCGTTCATCATATAGTTATTTGTACTATTTTTTGTATCCCTACACACGTTTGGATCATGATGTAATGAGGGGAAAATGTTATTATTAAATATGATAAAAATTACTTTCTCTTGCAACCTTGTGTCCACCAACCCTAGTCAACCTGAGGCCCTGCAGGCTCTAGCTAAACCTAACTCTCTTTTAGAAACCCTTCCTGAGCCTAACATCGATCTCATCTTCCTCAAAACCCCATCCAAATTAGGACCGTCTCACAGTCCCCTAGATTAAATAGCAACTAACCCCAATCATTTGGAGGAAACATCTTCACCTAGTCTAAGTTAGGCCACTAGACCTCTCAGCCCAGTTCTGGAATAGATCATCCCCTATAAACTCAGTCCTAAGAAAACCAGAAGTAATACCAAATTTCCTGTTGATTTTGGCAATGAAAGTAAAATAGGAAGACCATCCAAAGAGGAAATAAGGAATTCTCAAACAACATATGACATAGCAAATGGAATCCAGAAAACCCTTTTTTCCAAACATCACCTCTCAACTTAAGGAGGAGAGCAAGAGCACCAAACCCCCTATCCCTAGTGGTAGAGGATGTTGGAAAACCCCTAAACCTTCTAAATTAAGATACTCTCATGGAATATGAGAGGCATCAATGGGGAATCCAAACAAATACTTGTAAATTCTATGATAAAAGACATCAAAGCTTCCATTTTTATCATGCAGGAAAATAAATAAATGCCAAAATCTCTGTCTCAGTAGCTAAAGCAATATGGAAAAATGTAGGAGCAATAGTCAGTAATGCCAGAGGAACTTCTAGAGGTCTCATGTGTCTATGGGACGAGAAAAAATTTGAATAACATCTCCTCCACTCAAGTGAAATACTCCTAAGTGTTCTCTTCCATGATAACAATAGTGACTCATCTTGGGTTCTCACCAATGTATATGCCCCAAAAAATATTGCTAGGAGAGCTCATCTGTGGGATACCTTGACTAGGATGAAATACTCCTTTCAAAATATTCCTTGGATCGTGGTTGGTGATTTCAACACCCCCATTTTATCCCTCAGACAAGAAATGTGGATCTGAAACTCCCACCAAAATTATAGAGGGCTTCATTGAATTTGTCAACTCAAATAGTCTAATGGATGTTAATCTCAAAAAGGTCAGATACACATGGAGCAATAGAAGTGTGGGGGCTCAACACATCCAAGTCAAATTATATAGAGTTTTCCTCTCCCATGAAGCAGTGCAGGTCTTTGGAGATGTGATTATTTATCCTCTTCCTAAAGTGGGATAAGATCATAATCACCTTATTCTAGACATCGACAGAACTAACCCTTTCAAAAAACCATTTAGATTTGAAAATATGTGGCTCCACCACCTAGATATAAGGCAACATGTCTCTCATGTTTGGCAACAAGACTTATAGGGGTGCCCTTCCTTTAGACTAGCTCAGAAGCTCAAAAACCTCAAAGAAGACCTGCAAATCTGGAACAAAGAAGTTTTTGGCAATATTTTTGCCAATAAACAATCTCTAAAGGAAATAATTGATCATATCGATTTCAAAAGCCAATTTGGAGAGATAGACGTCCAAACCAAAAATGAAGAAAAACATATCCTTGTCGAGTACCATAATGTCCTTGCCTATGAAGAGTCCTTTTGGTGCAAAAAATACATATCCCTTTGGCTATCGAATACAAAATTATTTCATGTGGCCACCCTACACAAAGAAAGTAATAATATCATCAAGAAGCTAACCAAATAATATGGCAATATTACTT
This sequence comes from Wollemia nobilis, assembly GCA_028583015.1. Taxonomy (NCBI): domain Eukaryota; kingdom Viridiplantae; phylum Streptophyta; class Pinopsida; order Araucariales; family Araucariaceae; genus Wollemia; species Wollemia nobilis. Next base: position 4,526 of record JAQPPZ010011813.1, read on the forward strand.
CAGATATTGAGGAAATAAAAAATGAAGCCAACTCTTATTTCTCAAAACTGCTAGAGGATGATGATTCTTGTTCAATCTTATCCTAGGAGGCCTTACTTCACCACATCCCTCCTAATTCCATCCTGAGTCAATAAAATCCTCCCTCATTACCCCATTTCAAGATGATGAAATCAAATCTACCCTTTTTTCTATGAATCTTGACAAAGCCCCAGGAACAGATGGGTTTCCCCCTCATTTTTTCCAAAATTTCTAGGATATCGTTGGGCCTGTTAAAGAGTTCCAATCTTCCAGAAGAATACTGAATGGGTTCAATTCAACTTTCATTTCCCTCATTCCCAAACATCCAACTGCAAATTCCTTAGCTAACTTTAGGCCCATCAGCCTCTGCAATGTAGTCTACAAAATCCTCATCAAAATCATGATGACTAGAATGAAAATTATCCTGCCCTCCATAATTGACCCATATAAAGGAAGTTATGTTTAGGGAAGGTCAATCCTTGATGGGGTCATCTCCATTCATGAAGCCCTTCATTCAGCTTCCAAATCCAAAAAACCCACCAGTGTCCTAAAGCTAGATATGAATAAAGCCTACGATAGAGTGAACTAGAATTTCCTCTTGGCCATCCTTCACAAGTTTGGGTTCCATTTCGATTGGGTTGATCTCATAAAAAATTGCATATCCTCATCTTGGTTCTCTATCCTCATAAATGGTTCTGCAATAAGCTATTTTCAAAGCAGTAGAGAGCTTAGGCAGGGAGATCCTATATCTCCAATGTTATTTATCATCATAGCTGAAGCATTAGGCAGAACAATACAGGTTGCATGCATAACAGGTCTATTTTTAGGGATCAAGGCATCTTATCATACCACCCCAATCTCACATCAACAGTTCATGGATGACACCATTCTATCAATAAGGGCTTCTATACTTGAAGTAAAATTCATCAAATACATCCTCCAGATTTATGAAGCAACTGCTGGCAATAAAGTCAACTTCAACAAAATAAACTATACTTCCTAAATACTCCCATGCAAACATAGATCAAGATTGCAAGAATCCTTGAATTCTCCATAGCTGACCTTCTTGCCACCTACCTTGGTCTTCCTCTATTTTATGGCCAACCTGCAACTTCAATGTGGCACAATGTTATCGAGCGTATCCCAAAAAACTTGCTGGATGGAAAGGAAATCTACTATCCACAGTTGCTAAATGTACCTTAACTACTATAGTACTTCAAAGAATCCCTATTTATTTCCTATTTATATTCAAGGCCACCACTTTAGTTTTAGCAAGGATAGAGCAAATTCAAAAAAAATTCTTATGGACTAGAGCTAAAAATAAACAAAGAATCCATCTGGTGGCTTGGGACAAGGTGTGTAGACCCAAAAACCAAGGGGGAGTAGGCCTCAGGAGGATTCACTTCCTCAATACCACTCTGATTACCAAACAATCCTAGAGGCTGGTCTCTAGAGATAGCAATGCATGGATCTCCATCACAAAAAGGAAGTATCTCCAAAATAATGACTTCTTAAATGAAGGCATTCCCAACAGGGGATCAGCATTCTAGAACTCGATCAGTAGTACTAATCCCTCATCAAGAAATGACTAAGGTGGATGTTGGGAGATGGAGGAAGTATCAATTTTGGAGTGACAATTCGATCACCTGAGGACCCCTACTCAATGATCCCATTTTATCCAAACTCAAACCCTTCATCGATGATAGGATAGGCCATAAAGTATTTGAATTTTTCACTTCGAGCAGACCTCCAAACTGGATTCCCATTGCTTGCCCTAACCTTCCTATTGAATCCAACCTATTAAATTCCCTCCTCTTCCACCATTATCCCCTCATCCATGCCTTCTGACCATCTCATTTGGGAGCATACTGAAAGTGGATAATTCTCTATCAATTTGGCTTACCTCCTCCTCATCGACATTGAGGATAATTTGCTTCCCTTTGAAATAGTTTGGATCAAGCACCTCATTCCCAAGATCTCTCTCTTTTCTTAGTTGGCCATCCAAGATAAAATCCTTACCATTGATAATATCATCAAAAAAGGCATGCCCATTCCTAATAGATGCTATCTCTACCATAATTCTTGGGAATCCACCAACCATCTTTTCCTCCACTACCCCTTCTCCACTTCCATTCTTGATTCCATTTTTCATTCCTTCCATATTCAATGGGCCAAACCTTGCTCTATAGGAGACCTCTTCCACCAATGGCCTGGCCCCTTCCTGATGGCAATTTTGGGTACTTTGGGTACATTGCCTTTGCTCAAGTGTATAAGTTGTCATTGATGTCAAAAGGCATTTTTGTGTTGATATCAAAAAGAGTGTGATGTCAAAAATATCTTGAGAAGCTTCATAATGTTAAAGGGTTTTTATTAAAACCAAGCTTAACTTAATGCAAAGGTTTTTTCTTGAAAAAACTTGAAGGTCCAAGTTTATTATTAATAATTAAATTAACTCAAACTTTTGACAAAGGTCTAAGTTTAATTTATTATTAATAAAATAATAATTATTATTATTTTAATTATTATTAAAGGGTCTTTTAACCCTTATGCGATGCAGATAAAGAATTTATTCGCCGACGTGTTGCTATCGTTGGAGGAGTGCCGACATCAAACAATTAAGGAGAAATGGCTATATAAGTGGGGATGATTTTCTAAAGTAATGGTACCTTTGATCGATGCAATTTCATAGCTCTATGTCCTCTGTAAAAGCGATGTTTTTCGTTGTATTTCATTGTCCATCCATATAGCATTGCTAAAGTTTTTCTTGCGCTTGACGTCCGGAAGATTGCGTTTCTCTGACATTTGATAAGACTGCGAACTATGTATTCTAGGAGTTACGTTTTTGTACAGCGCTCATGATGATTGTGGTGGCTTGAGGAAAATGTTTAAGTTTTTAGATCCTTAGCAATTGAAGGAAGACAACACATAGGATTACATTATATTTTTCATTGGGCACTTGTGCTCCAATGGTGGTGGTGTGTTGAGTGAAGAAGCATTGGGCAAATGTGCCAAGTTTGACCCATGTTGTGGGCAATTTCTTTTTGGTCGTGATGCACGAGGATAGTAGCAATGAAAGTGCTTTAGCATGTGTGGTGGTGTTATTCATTTTCTCCAAAGGTTGGAGAACTAAGGTTGGCCAAGTGTTGTGATAGGTTTTGAGTCCTCCTTCTTCATCAAAGTAAAGGTATGGGAATCTTCTTCCATGTATATTGTTGATGGTGTATTTTTTGAAACTGATTTTGGAGTGAAAAGGTTGTCTACTAGGTATTTTTGTTGGTGTAAATCCTATTTTCTGGATATTGAAGATTGTTTATGCATTAAAATCATTGATGAGTTTTTGGGTGAATGCATAATTATGGTTGAGGAAGAGGAAGCATTTTTGCACTAGGGTTTATGTTAGTAAGTCTTGCTACTTGCATTAAGATGGTAAAACCCTTAGTTGGCTATTTTGATATTGATGGTTGAGTTGCTTCCATAGAGGTTATTTTGATCAAGTTAGTGCTTTACTTGATACATGATTTGGACTTACTCCGTTGAGTTGATTTGAGCAAGTTATTCTTTGCATTTGGTGATATTGTGTTGGTGGTTTTTTTGTTCAAATATCTTTGGAGGGAAAAGGATTTCTACTTGTTTCCTTTTCTTGTGATGATTGGTTGAATGCTTCAAGGTTGATGTTGAGTTGAATGGTGTTGGTTGACTAAACCTTGTTTGATGAGCATTATTGTTGAAACCCTAATTGATGGTGAAAATAACATGAGTATCATTGTTATGTGATTCTTTGCATTGTTGGCGATTGTTGGGGTTTCATGTTCTTGAAAGAAAACATTCTATCCTATCCATTTCAAATATTGAGTTGAGTTTTCAGATTTGAGATTGAGATTGAGCTGAGTTGATTTGAGTTGAGTTTTGAGATTGGGATTTGAGTATAGAACATATTGAGTCTCTAAAAATTCTCTTTATGCTTCTATGAGTTTGAAAAATCACATTGGGTCTCTAAAAATTCACTTTGTGATTTCCTACTAAGAAAGTTTTTTCTTGGTGAGCTTGTTGAGTTTTTGGACAGGTTCCAGTGGGGACTTGTGAGCAGTTTTTGGACAAGTTCCAGTGGGGACTTGTGAGCAATTTTTGGATAGGTTTCGGTGGGGACTTGTGAGCAGATTTGGACAGGTCCTAGCAGAGGACTTGTGAGCTGAGTTTGATAGTTCTAGCAGAGAACTTGAGGACATAGGTGTAGTGATTCTTTTAGAAGAACCTGAGGATAGATTTGGCAAGTCTTTGAGAAGGCTTGTGTGCAGAGGATTGATTTGTTCAAGTGTTGGATAGATATGATAGATAGAGGAAGACTTGTACTAGATCGAATGATTATGTTTGGTACAGGTTGCTGATCTACTGTGGACATGATCATAGAAGGTAGAGGTCTCTTAGGCTAAGCATTGAGGACAGGAGGTCTTTGGTGGAAAGGAGTTCCACGTGTTGGCAAGAGGTAGAGGTAGTTGATCTTCTGAGGGATCATTTCCAGAGCAGAGGGGAAGGTATATCCTTTGAGCAGAGGCTCATAAATTTAGATAGAGGGGAAGGTATCTCCTTTGAGCAGAGGCTCATAAATTCAGATTAGGGGAAGGTATCTCCTTTGGGTCAATGCTCATAAACATTGTAATTGGGAAGGTTTTCCAAAGAAATTTGAGATAACTTTCAGAGAAAAGTTTTGTGGATGTAGCCCAACCATTCTGGGTGAACCACGTTAAAATTGGTTTCACTTTATGGATGATCTTGTGCATTGTTTTGATACTGCTTTGGGTATATTGCTTTACTATTTTGAATTTTAAAGGAAAAAGTAAAAAGAGGTCTTATACTGTTCACCCCCCCATCTCAATATAAGCTTGTGTTCTTCACTTCCATAATCCCCGTCTCAAGTTTTTTTGGAAGATATCCCTCCACCATTTCCTATGGCAAGTCTGGTTCAAAATAAATAATAGAGTATTTTCCATTAAGCCAAAAGACTCTAAGCTCATATCAGAAAAAATTTTGGACTTTACTTTGGAGAATACCTTCCTCATCCCCCCCTCTTCCAATCCTACTTCCAAGGCTTAGTTGGATTTAGGTAAGGATTTGGGCCTGTCCTTAGAGGATTTACGACCTCCCTCTTCCACCCATGTGGGATGGTTTGGACTCCTCCCCCTGTGGGATGGTTTAAACTCAATGTTGATGGAGCTACAAAAGGCAATCCTGGGAAGGCTAGAGCTGGAGGTGTTTTAAGGAATCACCAAGGAAACTCTATCCTTGCTTTTTTTGAAGGACTAGATGAAAAGAAAAATCATGTGGCTGAAGCCAAAAGCATGTGGAGAGGCTTAAGTCTCTTCAAAAATCTCACCACCAATATGATAGTTGAAGGGGATTATCTCAATATCATTAATTATCTTAAGAACATAAATTCCAACCCTTATTGGAGAGTCAAATATTATATTGAGGAATCAAGGACTCTTATCCTTAACATGCAGGAAGTCATATGTCAGCATACTTTCGGAGAATCCAACAAGGTTACTAAAAATTTAGCTAATATTGGGGCCAGCATGGTTAACCTCCAAATTTGGCACAATGACCTTCCTGAGGAATTTTAGACCATTGTGAACCAAGATAAATATCAAATATGCCTTCCTCAGTAGAAATTTCATCCCTAGGTTGTCCTACCTATTCCTCATGAACAAAGCTTTCATTAATCATTGTCGACCTTCCCCGCTTCATGTGTTTAGTCTCTTTCATTGTTGTAAGTGGGAGAGCTTGTCCACTTGGAAAAGCTCAAACTCCCACATGTCCCCCCACCTTTACCACATTCACAGTCAGCATTTATCCTACTTCCTCACTCACCTCCACTCCAAGTCCCATGTGTCAGTCATCACCTTCAGTCACTACCCCTCCCCCATCCATCACTTCCCTATCGCCACTGCCACCCATCCTTTGTGTCCTTTTCTCTAGGAATATATTTTTGGTTTGCTCTCTAATGATTTTTTCAATTATTGGTTACATTTGTCCCACTTTTGTAGGTCTTGAAGAGAATATTTCAATAATGGTAGCGTGACATCGCATGAATATCCTCACCACACCACTTCTTGGCAGTAGATTCAGAGGTATTCTTCTTTGTTTCATGAGGATTACTATTCTAATGTCCAGAATTTGGCTAATGCTCATGCTGAGACTAACCTCCACATCCCTAGGATCCAAACATGGCAATCCATGGTTGAGCCTACCTCTGTCAACAACCTTGAACAACTAGATGCTCATGTTATGGCTTTCATTGGCCCAAGAAAGCTGTGGAAAGTGCTTTTTCCCCTTGAAGTCTCAAGTCTTCTCATGGTTGATTTCCTTGATTTTTGCATGTTTCCAATGCCCCTTTTCTACCTTTATGATCAGTATTTCTTGGTTGGGCTACCTCTCCCTACGTGTGAGCCACATTCCCTCCACTTGTACCCCCCTCATTTCCCTAGTCATTCCCTTTCCCCACCTCATTTTGCTAGCTCTTTCATTCTGTTTCGTTTCCATCCATCTTACCCCATCACATTTTTGACTATCAACCTTTTCACCCTCGCCTTCCCTTTTCTGGTTGCCCACCTCTACCTGTTCCTGTCCTATCCCTTCACTAGAACCCCCCTCACCCCCACCATGTCGAGTGACTACATTGATCCAAACGCCTATGAGTGTGACACCATGGTTGACCCAATCCTTCAAGACATAAACTACTTCCCTTTCCTTCACCTCTTCTCCAGGGATGAGATTGAGATAACCATGGCCTTCCTTGAATCTTGGGATAATAGCATAGTCTTTATTCAAAGGATGGAATTTATAATTGATGTCCACCTTCTTTCCTCCATTACAAGCCAAAATACTGAAGGTCAATTTATCCATCACCATAAGCACAATTAGGAAGTTGATTTGGAACATTTCAAAGGCAATGAAAAAATCCTTAAAAAAGTAAAGAGCCCTAGCTTATTTAGGAGTGACCTTTCCATCCCCTAGAATTATGTCATGGAGCCCATCATGGATTTTATCTGTGTTGACGACCCTTAAAAGCCTTGAAAACCTATAACATGACCTTAGTTAACCATTTTAGAGACTTAAACCCCCTTAGCATTCCTCTATTTTTTCTAAACTCCATCAATCACTCCATTTCATCCTGTAAAGATAAGAAGAATCATGATCTTCCTCAGCACCAAGGCATGTTTAGGGTCATCTATACTTACATCATGGCCAACAGTCCTAAGTCCAACCCTGCTCCTAGTAGCCCTACCAAAACTAAATACCCTTCCAAATGTCTATCCAAAGATAAAAATAAATAAAAAGTCCATTGAAGCCTTATCCAAATTAAGGGCGAGGAAAAGCATAAGTTTTGACAGCACTAAAGAACCTGTGAGGAAGTCGGCAAGGATTCAAAACCTGATTTCCAAGACTAAGGTGATTGAAATAAAATATGACAATGAGGAGAACAAAACTCTCAAGGACTTCGTTATTGCTTCCACTACAAAAATGATGAATTGCATGGTTAACTACACTATGGACATCAGGGAGGGCCTCTACAAGCTTTTCTACACTGGTTAGGTGAGTCAAGTTGACAATGCGACTGTAGAACCAACCATGGCTACTATGAAGACTGAACCCAAGGAAGACAAACCTAAGGTGACTGGTGAAGAGGATGCTAAGGAAGAAGACAAAGATGCAGATGACGATTGATTTCCTCCCCTCCATGCCTATTTTCTACTATCCTTTCTTACTTGCAACTTACTTTTCTCATGGCTACCCTACGTGGAGCGTAGGTCTTGTTGGTTATTAGGATTCTTTGGTTATTTTCTACCCTGCATGAATGTTTTTATGTATTTTGGGTTTAATCTTCTATTTCAAGTCCTATTTCTTTTTGCATTTGGCCTCTGGCCCGAGGTTGCATCCTCACTTTCTATTTTTTAGGAATTACATATGGATTTCCAAGGCTGAGGTTGCATCCTCTTTCACGACCTTTATTAATCAGATATTCTACAGGGGTTCTCGATATACCCTTTAGCATGGCTATGCTTTTCTTTATAATTTTGTAAAAAGGTTCAAGGATCCTTAAAAGTCGTTTTACAATACAAATCCTTTATTTAGAAAAAAAAAATTAGTTGAGTGGCTAGAACCACTCACATAGAAATCATGTGAGAAATACTAGTTTGTGATTTCTACCAACTATGGAAATCAAGTTGTTAGTATGGTTTCTCTATATAGATCAATGTAATTTATATTTAAACAAGTATTTGATCAATGAGAATCATCTAATAATTTCCATTATCACTTGATTTCATGTTTTAGATTTAGGTATATCAAGTTTTGCTACAACAAATATTTGGTTTTTGTTGTCCTTTTTAGGAAAACAAGTATTCAAGTTCATCATTCGATGTAAAGTATATATTTAAAATTTACAAATACTTCTGTGTACATAAGGAAAGCAATAGGTTATCCTTAATCACTATCTTATAGGGAAAACATATGATGAACAACCACTAGTATACTATCTTTCAAGGTTTAGATTTCATACTAGACAATAACATACATTTTATACTATTGAATGATAACTCAACATCTTCTACATATTTCATCAATTCAAATTCTATTTAACATATAACAATGTACATACAAGAATCAAATTCATATAAATGAATAAACAACATTTGAGTATTCACTATAAGATATCTTAGTGTAAGAGTATGATAAATATACAATGAACCACTAATTTATTTTTAGTTGTACCACTTCACATGAGTATATGATGGGGGATTGGAAAACACACACCCGCAAATCCAAAAAATTTCTTCTATTAATCTGGAAAATCCGTAGCATAAACAGTCTGCAGGCTTACAAATGACCAACGCTCGACTTGGTCTTCATGATCACCCTTTTGTCCCTGTTCTCCGATCCACCACCCCCGCATCTATTACAAACACCGAGTTTTTATCGAGGTCTCGACCCTCTAGGCCATTAATGACCCACCTGCACGAAAACATTAACAAAACCTACAAAATCGGCTTTCCCTATCGAGTCTTCAATTTTCCTTTCGTAATTGGCCAACTCCCTGATCCGCCATGAAAGCACGCATTTAATAGGTCCTTGACCTACAACCGTCGCTTTGTCAGAATATTTATCTGCAACCACTGTCTCTTTTCCCGCATGCGTGGCCTGTCCATGTGTCCATTTTTTATTTGTCTTCAACTGGTCACGAAATCATGACATGTCGCAATTTTGTGACATGTCACAATATCGCAACCATTTTTCCAGTGAGCCCTTTGCCTCGATTTGTGTCGTGATATCACGACGAAAACTCCCTCTGTGCCTTAACTTCCAAAAACGTCGTGATATCATGACGAAAAATCCCTCCATGCCTTCGCTTCCAAAAATGTCATGATGTCGCGACGTCGCGATATCGCAATGTCACAATATCGCGACAAAAATTCCTTCCATGCCTTAGCTTCCAAAAATGTTGTGATGTCACGACGTCGCGATATTGCGATGAAAACTCCCTCCATGCCTTAGCTTCCAAAAAAGTCATGATATCGCGACATCACGATATCATGACAAAAACCTCGTCTTGCCTTAGGTTCTTTCTGCCTTTGACTTCTGGTCCAACTTTCGCCTTCGCCTTCTGGTCATCACAACATCACGATGTCGCGATATCACAACAAAACTGCCCCTGTGCCTTAGTTCCCAAATAACATCGTGATATCATGATGTTGCAATATCATGACATCGCGATATCATGACATTGCAAAATCACACCAAAACTTCCCTCTTGCCTTGGCTTCCAAATAACGTTGCGATATCACGATGTCATGATATCGCGACGTCACGATACCATGAAAAAACTCTTGACTTGCCTTGATTCCCTCTTTTGAAAACACAAATACTTAGAAAAAATTAGTTTGATGCAAGATTGCTCTATTGTTGTCGGATGCTCCTGCATCAGACACCTAGGGTAAATGGAGAAGTGACCTTCACTTCTGTGTTGTTCGGTCCGCATCTCTTGTATTAGCTCCAAACGTGCACCTGCCTCTACAGCCCGCTTAAACCCCATCTCTTGGCAAAAATATTTTTTGCCTTCTACCAGACAAATTCTGGCACTGCTGTACACCTTCTCATCCACTACCTATAATGGATTTAATTTGTGGTACACTCCTTTCATCAAGGAGTACGTATTTGCAAGACCATCATGCACTGCACTCCGATCAAACTACCATGGCCTTCCTAACAACAAATGGCAAGCATCCATGGGAAAAACATCACATAGGACCTCATCCTGGTATCTCCCAATCTGGAACATGACTAAGCACTGTTCACGGACCCATGCTCTGTGGTCCTTTCACAACCACACAATCTGGTATGGATGCGGGTGTCTCCTCCTCTCCAGTTGTAACTTAGCAACCATCTCTTTAAAGACTAAGTTATCTGTACTCCCATTGTCTATAATAACATTACAGACTTTGCCTGAACTTTTGCACCGTGTGCGAAATAGGCTTCTCCTCTGCTCTGGTTTGTCTTCCTCAATCAGCATGGTTCTCCTCATGATCATTGCTTCTCCTCTCTCAGCTTCTTTAGAATGTTCAGACTCAACATCTTCCTTTGCTACAGTAGCTCTAGCTGGACCCACATGTTTCTTGTTCACCCTCTTGGGGTGCTGGGGACATTCATATGCCCGATTTCCTTCTTCTCCATAGTGGAAACAGGTTCCCTGAAACACTCCTCTTCCATACCCACGTCCAGATCTACCTCTTCCTCTTGGGTAGCCATTGTTCTGAACTTGGGGTTTGGGTTCCTCATCTTCCTTCTGATCCTGGTTGCTGCTAACCTCTTCTTTCTTCTCTTCTTTTCCTTCATCTTTTCTTCCACCAGTCTTTCCTCCTTGTCCTCTTCCTCTTTGCTTGCTCTCAAGCCTTCTATTCAGTTTCTCTTCAACCTTCAGAGCAAACTGGTAAGCATCTTCAATGGTGCTCACCCATACTAAGCTCAACTCTTCCTGGATACTGGGTCTCAACCCATTGATATAACGGGCCACCTTCTCCTTGCTTGCTTCTAAATGGCCAGTTTTGATGGAGATTTTATAAAACTCCTCCATGTATTCTTGGACAGTTTTGTTCATCTGTCTCAAACTCTGCATTTTCCTTAGCAGATCCAACTCGTAATCTTCTAGAATAAACTGTATTTTTAATTTTTCTACCATCCGTTCCCATTTTGTTATTCTCTCTTTTCCTCTTCTGTTCCGTTCCAGCTGTACTCCCTTCCACCATATGCTGGCATGACCTTTTAGTTTGGTCTTAGCAAATCTGACCCTCTCGAGATCTTCAACTTCTTCATACTCGAAGTATTCTTCCAGATCATTGATCCAGTCGATCAATTCCTCTAGATCTAGGTTCCCAAAATACATGGAAACTTCCATCTTCGGCCTCTTTCCAATCTAGGATATGGCCTTGTACAGTCTGGCTTGTGTCGGATCTACAGCCTCTTCTTCTTCTTCTTCAGACTGGTTTTCTTCTTCATCCACTTCGTCCTCACTGCCATCATCTCTTCTTGGTTCATGCCCTCTGTGCAGTTCTTCTTGCAGGGCCTGAACTTGCCACTGCAAAGCCCGGACATCTGCTGCTATTGCCATGCCTCTCCCACCAATGGGGTTTCTTCTTGGAGGCATTCTACTCACTTTCTCATGAGAATTTTCACAGATCCCGGTATAACTACCTCACGTCTGGTGATCTGTTACACACTCAGGAACTTCCAGCTCTGATACCACTGATGGAGACCAGAAAACACACACCCGTAAATCCAAAAAATTTCATCTATTAATCTAAAAAATCCTTAGCATAAACAACCCACAGGCTTACAAATGACCAGCGCTCGACTTGGTCTTCATGATCACTCTTCTGTCCCTGTTCTCTGATCCACCACCCCTGCATCTATTACAAACATCAAGTTTTTATCGAGGTTTCGACCCTCTAGGCCATTAATGACCTACCTGCACGAAAACATTAATAAAACTTGCAAAATCGGCTTTCCTTGCCGAGTCTTCAATTTTCCTTCCGTAATTGGCCAACTCCCTGATCCGCCATGAAAGCACGCATTTAATAGGTCCTTGCCCTACAATCGTCACTTTGTCAGAATATTTATCTACAACCGTTGTCTCTTTTCTCGTGCGCGTGGCCTATCCATGTGTCCATTTTTTATTTGTCTTCAACTGGTCGTGAAATCGCGACATGTCACGATTTCGCGACATGTCACGATATCGCGACCATTTCGCCAGTGAGCCCTTTGCCTTGGTTTGTGTCGTGATATCACGACGAAAACTCCCTCTGTGCCTTCGCTTCCAAAAATGTCGTGATATCACGATGAAAACTCCCTCCATGCCTTCGCTTCCAAAAACATCGTGATGTCGCGATATCGCGACGTCACGATATCGCAACAAAAATTCCCTTCATGCCTTAGCTTCCAAAAACGTCATGATGTTGCGATGTCGTGACATCGCGATATCACGATGAAAACTCCCTCCGTGCCTAAGCTTCCAAAAATGTCGTGATATCGCAACGTCACGATATCATGACAAAAACCTCGCCTTGCCTTAGGTTATTTTTGCTTTCGACTTTTGGTCCAACTTTCACCTTCGCCTTCTGGTTGTCATGACATCATGACGTCGTGATATCGCGATGTCGCAATATCACAATGAAACTGCCCCTGTGCCTTAGTTCCCAAATAACGTCGTGATATCACGACATCGCGATATTGCGATGTCACAAAATCGTGCCAAAACTTCCCTCTTGCCTTGGCTTCCAAATAATGTCATGATATCGCGATGTCGCGATATCGCGACAAAACTCCTGACTTGCCTTGATTCCCTCTTTTGAAAACACAAATACTTAGAAAAAATTAGTTTGATGCAAGATTGCTCTGACTGTCGCTGGATGCTCCTGCATCAGTATATGAATTCATTTTTAATTTCATCAATATTTTCTATTCTATGACTTCTCGCTTTGAGCTAGTGTTCAAAAGAGAGAAGGTGTCATACATGCACTTTACTGACTAACCAAGTGACATTATATAAATATCCCTATCTCATCTTTGTTACTTGAAGCTTTGATCCTTCACAAAGGAGTAAATTTAGTGAACCACCCAAATTGAAATATCAACGTATAAAATTCCCTATACATATTTCTGTTGGAATATGAAAAAAAAAATTCATTGATGTCAAGGAAGATAAGGACCAAGTTTATTTTCATCCAGGTGTCTATGTCCGAGATTTGATAGGCAAGGTTGATGTTCAAGTAATATTCTCTGATGGCTTTTACCAAAAAGGCAAAGAAGAAGGTTTAATATTATAACATTTAATATTATAATATTTAAGTATCTAGGGTTGGTTCATGAAAAATAAATGCAAGGAGTTTTCGCATTATAAAGCATCTAAAAAACCCATATGGCATATTGAATGGTTAAAGGTTTAATTATTTAATTTTAAATAATTTAACCTTAAGGTTAAAATTTAAAATTAAATAATAATAAGTTAAAGGGCCTAAGGTTATAAATTATAAATTCAAATTTTATAAATTTGAATGTCTTCACTAACATTGGAGAAAGCACATGAAAATGCATATAAATAATACCACAAAACCTTGGCATTAATCATCCTTGTGAATCAAAGCCTATGCAAAGAGTTCATGTACCATAAGATATTCGCATGCGTTTTAATTTTTTGGATGAAGAGGAGAGGACAAGTAATAGGGGAGCACAAAAAATATTCTGAAGCAGTCTGTAACTCAGTTGGTAGCTAGAGGCTATGATAGAGAATTCGAAGAACGCTAGACCCGAGTTTGAATCATAGGTGCTTCGTTTTACTAAAGAGGAAAGTAGTTTTTGTTTGCACTTCATGGAAGGGATGAATATAAAGGTATTTGGGTATGCCTTTTAGACCACGTGAGGGCACGTAGCCCAAGTGGCACTAGCTTGAAGTGCTAAGGCACTTGGTGGAGGAAAGGTGGGAGTTCAAAACCCGTCGAGGAAATTTTGCCAAAGCAAAAGGTATGCAAATTGAAATTTAATTTTTACTAAGGTGTTTGATAGGCAAAATTTGCAAAACATGTGCTAGAGGGTTTTTGTTAAGTGCTAAGGTGCTTGGTAATTAATTAAAGAGGGAGATATAAGGTTTTTCTTAAAAATTAAATTATCCTTTTAGGAGTAATAAGGGGATAAGTGGAATTGGATCTGGCAAATCAGTTCAATTTGCTTAATTTCTCTGCAACACCCCATCCTACTGTTGACAGGTCTGGTATCAAATGGGTCTTACCTCCTTCTGGGTGGCTCAAGCTTAACTTCGATGGTGTAGCCAAAGGCAACCCTGGTGTGGCTGGCGCTGGTGGAATTCTCAGAAATCATAGAGGAGAAATAATTTTGGCCTTTGCTCAGAATTTAGGTTGCCAATCCAACAATATGGCCGAAGCCCGAGCCTTACTTCAAAGCTTGATTCTTTTGGAAGGTTTGACCATCAATAAACTCATCATTGAAGGAGATTCTTTGAATTGCATTAACTGGCTCAATGGAACCTCGGTGCCTCCCTGGGCCCTTGCTTCCATCTTCGATGTCTGCAAGACTCTAATTGGTGTTTATCCTGAATTAATCATTCAACATCAATACCGGGAAGGAAACAGAGCTGCGGACTGGCTTGCCAATAAAGGAGTTGACGCAACCGATCTTCAGGTTTGGAGAGATTCTTTCCCAATTGATCTAAGAGACGACCCTTCAAGTTCTAATGTATGCTCAATGTGAGTGGGTTCCTGGACCTTTGGTCTCGCGGCTACGTGTTGGCACCTTTGATCATCTTGGCGTCGTTTCTCTAAGTCGGCCGTGAACCCTCAGTTTGCTGTGTCTTCGCCAACTTTCCTCTTTGCTTTGGTCGTGGGGTTGCTTCCTATCATGATATCACGACCTTTTTTCCTCCCAGGTGCTTTTTGGCAAACTTGTCGCGATATCGCGACCGTTTTTCCTCCCAGGTGCTTCTTGGCAAACTTGTCGCGATATCGCGACACCTTTTCCCTTTGGGTGCAGTTCCGCAAATTGGTCACGATTTCGTGACACCTTTGGCCTCCAGGCGAGCTTGCTTTTTTGTCATGATTTCGCGACACCCTTTCTCTCTCCTATGGCGGTCTTTCTTTCAGCCGAGTTTTCGAGACAAGTTTCATCTTCAAAGGCGGTCTTCCTTTCGGTCGTGATATCGCGACACCTTTTCTCTCCGGGCGCATTTGTGCAATCTTGTCACGATATCGCGAAACTTTTTCTCTCCAGGTGCCTTCACACATTTCGGTCGTGATTTTGCGACGAATTTCTCTCTCCAAATACGAACCTCCATTTGGTCGCGATTTCACGATGCTTCTTATCTCGACAACGACAATATTCCAAGTGGTAGCGATATCGTGACCTTTTCAGTGGCGGTCTCATTTTTTGTCGCGATATCACGACCGTTTTTCTCTTCAGCGGCGGTCCTTCTTTTTTGTCATGATTTCGCGACATCCTTTCTTCATGGCAGTAGGCTTCTTATTGCAACGGGTTTCAAAGCTCTCCTTCTTCTTCGGCTGTGATCTTTTTTCTCGTCGCGATATCGTGACACATTGCTCCACGTCGCGATATCGCGACCTCCTTCCTCCTTCGGTTTTGATGGTGATTATTATCGTGATATCGCGACCTCTCTTCTTCCCGTGGCTTCTTCGGTGATTCTTGGCATGATTTCGAGACATCACCTTTTTGGTCGTGATTTCGCGACACCTCCCCTTGTGCGAAGGTTTATCAACTCTATTATCTTCTCTTCTGGGACCTCCTCGGTCGCTATAATTTTATTGTAACCTCTCTTGTTCAAGGTTCAGGGACCTTTCAAAACCCTTTCTACCAATCAAAAAAAAATAAGGGGATAAGTGGAGTTAAATTTTATTTTAAATATAAAGGTGTTAATTATTTTAAAAGGAGTAATAAGGTGATTATTGAAAGATTATTTGTGAAGTGATTTACTTGGTTTTTGTTAAAATTTTAAGTGTAGATTTTATAAGGTGTAAATGAGATCTTATGCTATGTATGATGAAATATTTTGAGGAATCATTGAAGTGAATTTTTGAGTGAAGATCTTGCTACCTAACCTTTGAAATTGGTAAAGAGTTGATTGTGATTGAGATAGGTGTTTGAGGTCAAATCTTCTTCAAAAAAAAGGTAAGGGCACATTATCCTTGTGAGTGAAATATTGTTGGATGTTGTGAATGCTAATTTGGAGTGAAAAGGATTGTTTGATAAGCATTATTGAGTTTGGTTTTGAGAAATCAAATGTTGATTGATGTGGGTTTTCTAGAATGAAAGTTGATACTAAAACCTTGTTTTATAAGCATTGTTGGAAATATTGAGTATCATTGTTATGTGAAGTTGAGAACTATCTTGAACTAGGATTTGTGAAATATCATGAGTATCATTATTAAGTGAGGATTGTTTGATAAGCATTGTTGACTAAGATTTCATTGAGTGGAGTTTATTGGACTTAGTTGTTTGGAAGTGTTGGAGTGATAGTTCAAGTTCTGTGAAATAAATTTTTCCATATTCTATTTTGACTTGGAAGAAATATTGAAAGTGATTGAGTGTTGTGCAAGAGTGATGAGGCCAGAAATTGCCTCATTCATAGACCAATTTTGGATATTTCATAAAATATTTAATAGACCTTATGCTATGTTTTTGTGCTAATGTTTATTATGGAATGCATTATGTATTACTATTTACATGTTTAGATGTTGAGGAGCATAAAATTCTATTTTTTGCATTTTTTGCACTATTTTAGCTAATTTACCTAGTAAATAAAAATTTAGGTGAATATGTAATAAAGTATGTTGATATGTATTCTATTTTGGGATCATGTTTGTTTTTCTTACATTCTAACCTATTCAAATTGTAAAAAGGCACCAAAACTTGTTCAAATTGGTTTGATTGTGCAGAAAACAAAATTTGACCATACAAATTCTAGACAGTTATGCATGAACAACATGGCTTAGAATTTATCAATGCCATCATGTAAAACTTATGGATTTAGTCTTTTGAGGACTTAAGAAGACCACCTGGCTGGTCAAACCTATCAAATTGAGCAACTGCTGCACGGATAAGCATCATAACTGTTATACTACCTGATATTCTAGAGCAGCTCCAAAATGAGCAAAGCAAAACCAATTTTGGTCAAAACTACCAAAAAAATGATTAGAAAGGTGGCAAATGGTGAAATTAATATGGATACAACTATATGAGAGGTTTTATCACCCCTTTCAACATGTATCTTCTAATGTATTACACCCAAAAATTCAAATGGATAAGCTGCAGCAGCATAGTTTCCTACATTTCAGGAAGACAACTTTAGAATAGTTTTTGAATCTCGAGAATGCAATAACAGAATGAATCAACATTTGTAATAGAATAGTATAAATAACCTAGATCCCATATTGGTTGGGCATATAGGGTAATATATTTATATATATTTTCATAGTGTCAGCTATAGCAAAATAGTAATTTTTTAGGATTTTTCCTACATTATTGTAATGTCATTCCAGAATCAATAAAAGTGCGGTTTCTCCATTCAATTCATTTCCTGAGTAAATGTGTAAGCATTAGGTAGTTTAGAGTAGTATTCTTGCCTTATTTTGGATCAGGGAGCAAGGGCCCACTTCCAGGCCTAGGGGAAGGATCATATGTTGACAGGTTTTTTGTTCATCCTTTGCTGCAACAAGTTAGCAGGAATATAACAAATTCCATTTCATTTGTTAATTGCGTTAATTGTAGATACATGAAATATTTGTGTTGTAAATGTAGATGCAAGACAGTTGATAACTTAGCTTAGGTTTTTGAATTTGACAACACTTTTGAATTTTCTTTGTTTTCAGCAGTTATTGTCAATTTTTAGCATTTCCATTTGTGTTAATTTATTTCCAGTTGTTTCATTTTTGCAACATTTTATTGCAACCCTTAAATTTTGTTAATGTTATTAGGATTTGCTTTCTATTTTTGTTATTTCTATTTTACAAGTGTTAATAGGTTTCACTTCTGTTATTTTAGATTTTGTAAAAGTAATTAGTTTCAATCTTCTACAATATTTCCATTACTGCAATTTTGTTTCAGCAAATGTAATTAGGAGCTCAATTCTTAGGATTAGAGGTGACATCAAAAACCCCCAAAACTGACTAATATTATCAATAAAGACATTTTCTGAATGGGTTGATATTCAAGCTGATTAACTCTATTATCATATACAACCATTGGACACTGCCATGGACTGACAATTATAATGATTAAATGGTGTGATTAATGAAACTCATCATTTTTGGAACCGTTGCCAAGGAACCTAGGTGTTTTTAGGAGAGGTTAAGCAGCCCAAGAATTGTTATATTGAGACAAGTAACAGTTATTGGACATTTTGCACTTTAGCTCATTTAGAAAATAAGCATGAATGCATAGGCCAAGAGACAAAAAATGGAGGTTTATCAGAACCAACTCTTTTTCATCTAGGCATTCTTCACAAGATTTGCTAGTGTATGAACTCTTTGAAAGACTTAAGAAAGAATTATCTTCTTCATAAACTAAAATTTTGGAACCTTTAGAAGGGAAAATCTTAGAAGCACTTACTTTAGACATATCCTTGGGCCTGGTCCATCTAAACAAAATTGCAAAATTCAAAGGTGAGGAAGCACCAATGGCCGAAGATGAAGGTGAAGGTAATAGAGAGATAATCCATAATCCTGACAATCCACCTATTAGGAATTTTGAATGTCCTATTCATCTGAATCCTACTCAGAATGCTCCTATGAAAAAAATTTCACCCTTAGTATTGGCAACCTTTAGGGGAATTTTTTCTGAAGATCCTAACCAATTTCTGTTTGAATTCAAAGTCCTATGTTAGACTTATTATTATGTCAATGATAACCAAAAATTGAAGTTGTTTCCCTCTACACTCAAATATGCAGCCTTACGCTATTTTATGAGCCTTGAACCTTATTCAATCCACACTTGGGATCAAATGGAGACTACATTCTTGTATAAGTATTAGGAATATTATAGAGTGAGAAATAGAAAAGATGAATTGTTTCAGATTAAACAAGAAGAGGATGAGAATTTAGAAGACTATCTTGATATATTTACCTTTATTTAAAAGATATGTGGTCCTATAGAATCCTATTTGTTAAAAACCATATTTTTAAGAGGATTGCAGGATGATTCCAGGGAAATGCTAGATTTAATGGGAAAAGGATATGTGAACCAGCTTGAGATTGATGAAATCATAGGGTTATGCAAAATTTATTCTTGCACTAGGAACATAAGAAAGAAGAGGAATTCTAGTAATACTAATATAAAAGAATTGATGGAAGAAATGGCTAACATGAAAATTAATATTCTTATTCAATTGAATTCTTCATTAGGGGAGAGAAATATAAAATCTAACTCTACACGAACCCTAGCTATCTATTGTCCTAGATGCAGGAATAAGCATGCCTTACAATAATGTCCTTTGGATAGAACTTCTATCTCAACTGTTTGTGGCATTTATTCAAAGGATCATAATACTGATAAGTGTCATTTGTTGCCTCACCTCAAAAATGTTTTGTAAACCCAAGTTGAGGAATTCAATGTTATTGGGCAAAGGCTAGCAGGTAACTTTTCACAGTATCAAAATGCTCCTCATTTCCCTACAAGTTGGGGATAATCTCCTTGGAATATGCCATAGGGATATGCAAAACCACCCTCACAACCTTGGAATCAATCTTGGACAACTCCATAAGATTGGTCACACTCTGGATGGATGAATCCACCATGGAATCCAGTTAATCCACCTTGGACACAAAATCAACAACATGGGTAAATATGGGGACAACAATACCCATCATATCAAGGGTAGCAAAGGTATCAAGGACAAACTCAAAACATATTTCTTGCTCCTAATTAGAATTTTTAGGGAAGAATACAACCTCAACAAGCACAACCAGTAATATAACCTCCACTTCCAGCTCATCCTGTGGCTAACCCAAATAATACCAGACAAGCAGCCCCTGTTTATGGAGCTGAGTCTAAAGAAACTATTGCAGTTCATGCACTTGACTGTAGTAATATCCAATTGTGCTTAGGGAAGATCTTACCTGACCCTGCTCCACCCACCATTGAATAAATTGATGGATAAAAATATTCTCCAAGTCCTAAACAAGTGCATACCGAAAAAGAGAAATAAAAAATTAAGCAAGAAAGCCAAGTACCCCCTACATGTGTAATACCATACCTTGAAATGTTTGAAAATACAATTATTCCTAAATCAAAATTAGTCACAGAGCTTAAGAAAATGACTATATCCCTTCCTTTGTTGCAAGTAATAAAGGATGTGCCATTA
The DNA here is from genome assembly GCA_028583015.1 of Wollemia nobilis. Lineage (NCBI taxonomy): Eukaryota > Viridiplantae > Streptophyta > Pinopsida > Araucariales > Araucariaceae > Wollemia > Wollemia nobilis. The sequence goes on from JAQPPZ010011813.1 coordinate 24,972, forward strand.
ATTAATAAAACTATTCAAGAGTTGTGTATTAGGAAACCTGGAAGAAAAAAGAAGTCTTTCCCTAAAACTATGCAAGTAGAAGGAAAATTGGCTAACCTGTTAGCTAGAAAACTTGTTCCTCCAAAATATAGTGATCTAGGAAGTCCAGTTGTTACAATCACCATTGTTCTAGTTCAAATTCCAAATGTATTGATTGATCTTGGTGCTGCAATCAATATAATAACTAAAGACACAATGCAAAAACTATAGCTCAATAATCTCAGTCCTACAACTACAGTTTTGGAGATGGCAGATAGGTCAGTTGCCAAACTAGAGGGAATACTGGAAGACATTTCTATTAAAGTTTCTTCTTGGGAATATCCTTTAGATTTCCTAGTATTGTAGCCTAGAAATTTAGTTAGTGGATATCCCATCATTCTAGGAAAGCCTTGGCTTGCAACTGCAGCTACTTTAATAGACTAAAAATATGGGGAAATGACTATTTCAAATGACATTGATCTTAAAAATATTTCCCTTTATCCACCTGCCCAACCTTCAACCTATTTTTTTTTATAGATATGGTACCCTGAATCTGATGAAGAATAGGAAGAGACTATCTCCATTCTGGCCACAATAATAGTGAAGGAACACATTGAAGAAATTAATCCACAAGAAAGAGAAATCTTTGAGGATGAAATTATCCTAGTTGAGAAATTATAGGAAGGACTTAAAGATGATCAAATCCTTGTTCATCACTTGTTGTGGAAGGATGAAGAACAGAGCTCATAACAACTATCATCCATTCCAATACAAGAAAGCTCTTTCACAATACCACATGGAGGGCATCATCATATTTTGACCTCTTTTACATGTCCTATGCAAGGAATAATTCCATCAGGCTTCATTTTTTAAATAGAATTAAGAGTATTTCATACTTTGCAACCACACCATTGTCCATTAAATTATTTAATCATCAGGTATGAAGCAATCAACTCTATTCATCTAGGGATTAAAAAAATCAAAGTACAACTAGGTAAAGTCTTGAACATTAATATTTGGCTGACAAATGAATAGGAGGTAAAATTATTTGTTATTTTGAATAAACATGTTCAGGATTTTTCTTGGAGTTATAAGGATATGACTGGAATTCATCCTGATGTGTGTACACATAGGATATACACTGAAGAATTTAAACCTGTGAGACAACCTCAAAGACATTTGAATCCTTCTTTGAAAGATATTGTCAAGGAAGAAATTGAAAAAAATTAGATGTAGGGTTCATTTATCCAATTTCAGACAGTTGGTGGATTTCTCCATTGGTTATTGTCCCCAAGAAAAATGGGAAAATGAGAGTGTGTGTAGACTACAGAGAGTTAAACAAGGTCACACATAAGAACCATTTCCCATTATATTTCATAGACCAAGTGTTAGATACCCTTGTTGGCAAGAAATTCTTCCATTTTCTTGATGGTTTTAGTGGTTATAATCAGATACAGGTTGCACCAGAGGACTAAGAGAAACCCACTTTTGCATGCCCTTGGGGAACATTTGCTTATAGGGTTTTACCTTTTGGTTTATGCAATTCTCCAACAACTTTTCAAAGATATTTTTTAGCAATATTATCTGATTTAACAAATGAAAGTGTGGAAATCTATATGGATGATTTTACAGTATGTGGAGAAAATTTTAACACATTGGAAACATGCCATTTGTCTTTAAATCCTAAAAAATATTTACTAATGATGGAGGAGGGGATTGTCCTTGGTCATCATATTTCCTCTCATGGGATTAAGGTTGACCCCAAGAAGGTGGAAGTCATCAAAATCCTTCCTCCTCCAAAAAATCAAACTGATGTAAGGAGTTTCTTAGGACATATTGGTTTCTACCATAGATTTAATACCAATTTAAGTACCATAGCTAGTCCAATGTTTGCATTATTGACTAAGGATTCTGAATTTACCTGGTCTATTGAATGTCAAAAGTCTTTTGAAGCATTGAAAGAGAAATTAACAACACTCCCAGTGTTGAGAGGACCTATTTGGGATCTACCATTCCATATTCAGAATGATGCCTCCAACACTAAAATTGGAGCTACATTAGGTCAAATTGATAATGGAGAGCATTATGCTATCTATTACATTAGCAAAAACTTGATAGGAGTAGAGAAGAACTACACTACTACTGAGAAAGAATTCATAGTTGTGATATATGCTATCAATAAATTTTGACACTATATCACAGGATATTAGGTGTTCATCCACACAGATCATGCTGCTATTAAATACTGATGAATAAACCTCTGGTTAGTGCAATAATTACTCGTTGGTTAATATTATTGCAAGAATTTGATATCACCATAGTAAATAAACCAGAAAATCCAATGTAGGAGCATATTTTCTCTCAATATTGCCAAACACAGAAATAGGAGAGATGATTGCAAATACTTTTCTTGATGAAAAACTATTTGCTATTTCTGTCTAGTCACCCTGGTTTGAAGATATAGCTAATTAATTGGTTGTAGGGAAATTTCCTTCTCACTTTACTTCTAAAAAAATAAACAATTAATCAAGCAAAGCTCTTATTTCAAATGGATAGGAGGTCTACTTTTTAAATGCAATCTTGACCATGTCTTACGCAGGTTCATCCGCAAGGATGAAGTATATGATATTCTTCATGCATGCCATGATGAACCATCTGGAGGGAACTATTTAGTACATAATACAATTCAAAAAATCTTACGTACCAGTTACTACTGGCCATCCCTACACAAGGATGTCAGGACATATGTCAGACATTGTGATGCATGCCAATGAATGGGAAAGCCTACCTATACTAGTGAAATACCATTGCAAACTCAAGTAGGTATAAAACCATTTGAAAGGTGGGGATTAGATTTTGTAGGACCTATTTATCCACCTTCTCAAGGTAAGGTGCATATTCTGGTATGTACTGATTATGTAACTAAATTGGTAGAAGCACGTGCTTTTAAGCATGCACAGGAGGAAAAGGTCGCTGATTTTCTATATTCACAATTTTTTTTGCATTTTGGATCCCCACATACTATTTCCAAATATCCGGGACCTCAATTTACATAAAAGGTTTTTGAAGCCTTCACCAAGTTGTATGAGATCAAGCATAGGAAATCCTCCCCTTATCATCCTTAGGCAAATGGTCAAGTTGAAGTGAAAAATCAAGAACTGGAATGAATATTAACCAAAATAGTAGCTTCCCATAGGAGAAATTGGTTGGATAAGTTACCATAAGTAGTTTGATCTTATAACACATGGAAATCCACCACAGGTTTTACACCTTATGAATTAGTTTATGGTAAAAATCCCCTTTTGCCTATTGAATTTAAATTACTAACACTACGAACTACTTTGGAAGTTGGTATTTATTTGTCATAGGCACAAAAAGATATGATTCTACAGCTCAACGCATTGGATGAACTACGAATGGATGCATTACACTAGACTGAGATGATTCAAGCACAACTAAAGTTGTGGCATGACAGTCACATTCAAAAACAAGAATTTTAGCAAGGTGATTGGACTTTGTTTTTTGAATCTCGATATGAAGACTTTCCTAGATAGTTATAAACTAGATGGCTTGGACCATATCTGGTTGAAGAAGTGTTTGACAATGGAGCTGTTTGGTTGTCACCCATTGATGACTCATGAAGGAAACTCATGGTTAATGGGCATCGTCTCTGAATATACTGTACACCACTGACTAAGGAGGAGTTTCTAAAGTAGATGGAGCAATTGGATGGAAACATGGTGGAAGGAACCACTCCTTCCATAATGGATTCAGTAAGATAAAAACTAAAAAATAAATGAAAAAAAAACTGCAAAAAATGAAAAAAAATGAAATGAAAAAATTGAAAAAAAATTAAAAAATGAATAATTTAGAAAGTTAAAACCTCTTAGGAGGCACTTCTAACTTGTCTTCATGAAAACCAATTTTTCAAAATGTTTGCCTTGTTGGTCTCATAATCATTGTTTCACCTATTTTTAGAAATGCACCTGTCTTGTTTAGTAGAAGAGGCAGTTGGTAATCAGCAAAAACAACCATTTGTACCAAAGTAGATAAGTGGTTAAATCAGGTATGTGCCCTTTATATTCATAAGCATTGTAGATAGTTAGTATGTAGTGTGTAAAGTCATAAATTAATACATAAAGAATTCATAAGGTTTAATCCATAAGTTATCCATAATGGGAGATAAACCATTCTGGATTGTCCTAAGGAAATGAAAGAATGGCAACTTGTGCCAGAAAAGCTTCGAAATGACAGAAGCTTCGAAATAAAACCTATTGAAAACAACTTCAGAATAAAAATGGGTTATGCTTCAGAATGAAGTAAAGTTTTGAGCTTCAAGAATAAACTCCAGAATGAACATGAAAAAATAATGAAACGTTACATGGCATCGACATTATTTTTTTTGCCACTTGAAGTGAGGAAAAATCATGGAATATATTTTGAGATGTAGGTTTCCAACATCAGTGGTGGAAAGAGGTCATTGGGAGTTACAGCATGTTTCACACTATATGAAATCATGGGCACATGCAACAAGGTACTTTTATAAAAAAGGAAACTCTGCATGTTGTACATGATATAACGAACCCTCAACTGCCATCTTAGCAAGCTATAACTATTGAATCAAAAGTAGCAAATCATGTTCCTATGGGGAATAGGAGTCTGCCATGTGATGCATAAAGGGAAATTAATTTTCCAAACACTTCGACATATTTTGAAGCATGTTCCTGCGTTGAGAAAAATTAAATTCTATAGCCAGAGATATTATAGCCCCCATAGGCAAAAATTATTCGATCCAGACCAAAAAATGACCTACTCTAGAAAGTTGAGAGAAAATAGAGCACAAGAAATTGAAAATAAGAGGCAAAAAAAATAAAATTGAGCCTGAAAATGTAGAATGTCTATATAGAGATCTTGAGTCACTACGTATTTTTAAAGAATGAGGATTGATGCCATTTTTGTATAAATTTGATGGGTACTCCGAGGAGCTGGTGGTAAAATTTGTACAAACCTTCAGAAACAACCAGACAAGTGTCAATGGCATGGCAATCCAGGTAACACCACAAATCTTGAGTCAAATCACTGAATTACCATTGCAAGGGCTACATATTTTAAAGGCTGGTAAAAATACCCTAACATAAATAGTTAATCAGTTTAGAGAGGAACAAGATAGACCTATTGAGTTTCAAATGAATAATAATGTTTGCAAAGGGGTAAAACAAACCAGTTTACAACACCCTTTGGGGAAGTAGTAATATGGGTAATCAGGTTTCTGACTTGTGATGGAAAATTTGTCATTTTTTTTGGACACCATATTAGAATTTTAAACCATTTGAGGCATGGTGGTTCAAACCCAAAAGTCAGAGTAAATCTCCCCTTGTATTTATACCAGGAGTTACAAAATATGGCCAAATGATACCAAGCAGGAAGAGGGACTCCTAAACACCATGGGCTCATTAAACTGGTTTTTAAACATCATTTTAGAGGAAACCCTAGATTTTTTGATAGGTTTTTATCTACATGGAATGAGTTAAAAGTTGAAATCACTAAATCTGAAGAAGAAGCAGAAAGTGAAATATCTGAACCTGAAAGTGAAACTGAATCCTCTAAAAAATAAATTTCCTCTTCACCATAGGGACCTCCATCCTTGAGGACTAGGAAACAAAGATAGAAATAATATAAGGTGGGTCTTGTAGGAAAAATAAGGAAGGTTACATTTTCTAAAAATGTAACTATTTTTCTAACACAACCCACTGAACCACTTGGGAGTTCAAGCAAGGAAGATCAGATGGAGGAGGAAACACCTAAAGTAGACTCTACTCCAGAATTGTCAAAATTTGTTCCAAAGTTTCCTAAAATGATCAAACACAAATAATCTATAGTTGGGTTGTGAAGGTCCTCTAGACTTCATAAGCAGAAAGTAATGGAGGAGGTAGTAGATATAGAGGTAGTATCACTGTCCTAGCAAGTGAGTGCAAAATAGGTAAAATACATTGATACATCTGTTGAAGTTATATTGTAGGGAGAAGTACTTGTATATGAGAGTGTAGAAATCAATACAGAAGAAGCATATATAGGCAAAGAGGATACAGAGGTAGGTACAACAATTACAAATATAGATACAGCAATGCCTACAAAGAATATCTCACTTGTTGATTATTCTGATTCTGATTTTGAAGAAGAGTTCATAGCATAGGAAGGAAAGGAAGATATACAAGAAAATTTGTGTGCTTTTAGAAGTGTCATTAGGATGCAAATGGGTTGGATTGAACAACATGAAGCCTCTATAAAATAAAAGGATAATTTTATTACTAATTTACAGCAGGAGGTAGATTAATTAAGGGCTAGGTTGTCAAATTTGGAGCAACAACCTACAAAATCTGATTCTAAAGATGAATTGGCCAAAATTCTATTGGAATTGGTAGAAGAACATAGGGAGGGAGATATAACTGAAAAATAATCACCTATCAAAGGAGTAGAGATAGAAGAAACAACAACACAAATCTTCCAGTAGGATATAAGTATGACAGATTCAGGTGCTTCTGTAGAAAATTCTGATAATTTGAACCAATAGGAAGCACAAATATCATAAGCAGTTGAGGAAGCCAATGAATAAGAGGAAGTACAAGAACAGGTAAATGTGCATTCCCTTCAAGTTTTTATTGAAATGACTACATCTAGTTCACCTTAAGTTAAAATAGCAAAAATTTGAATGATACAAGTGAATTTACCTCAAAAAGTGTAGCAGATAATCAAACCTCCCCAAATAGTTGCATTGACAAGGTATAATGAGGACATAGCACATTAGGTGCTTAAATGTTAAGGAATGGAGGCACAGATTGCATCTTTGAAAACTTTGAAGCAAAATTTGGAAACCCAAAATGCAGACATAACTAAGTTATAGGAGAAGATACAAGATATGAGCCAAATTACAGAGTACTTAGTTCAATGTAGAAGGCCTACAAGGTTTTATACTTTGATCTTAAAAGAAAAATACCTCCTCTGGTAGTTAATGAGGATTGTTTCCAATCTTCCTTACAAATTAGACACTATTGAAGAATTTGTAGAGACATATCTGCATAGTCTAGAGGAACAGAAGAATTTACTTTGTGAGTTATTTATGCATAACTTCTCCATACCTGATAATGTAACATTCTTGCCAAATATCTTCATAGGAGATATCCAGTTGAGAGCCTTCATATCTACATTACAAAATCAAATGCATTGGTAGAAGGAGAAAAAGACAAGAAAATAAATGGAGTTGAAATTTGAACTATTAATAAGACCTTCCCATGCCAATTATAGGGTCTCCATAAATGAAAATTTCACTATGATGAGGGAGCAGAGAATCAGAGAACTATATAGAAGCAATCTTACTAATTATGTACTAAGTTTTCAAGTCTTCTATAAACAACATTTTAATAATGCTCTATCAACTTGTAAGAGCAGGTGGGGAGATTTGTCATATCACTTCAAAAAAAGGAACCTATCTCGCCCAATAATTTGTTGTGGTCCAAGAGAAGAGCAGAGAGCATAGTGTATATTATCCACAAGTTAAAATATCATTGGGTAGGTTTAAGATATAGGTTGCCAACTATTATAACCCATGTTCCATATTTATTTGATAATGATCCCCAGCTAGATGAGCAGTTCCAGGAGTGGTTTAAGCAAATGCAGACAATCCGAGGATACTATCAGGTTCCAAGGAAAAAACTAAGTTATGAAGAAAAAAATCTGGATATAAATCTATGTGTTGTGGCTTCACAGAATGCATGAGGACATGCATTACAATATGTTGGGGGGAAATGATGAGGCCAAAAATTACCTCATTCATAGACCATTTTTTGATATTTCATAAACTATTTGATAGACCTTATGCTATGTTTTTGTGCTAATTTTGATTATGGAATGCATTATGTATTACTATTTACATGTTTATATGTTCAGGAGCATAACATTTTGTTATGCATTTTCAACACTATTTTAGTTGATTTACCTGGTAAATAAATATTTAGGTGAATATGTAATAAAGTATGCTGATATGTATTCCATTTTGGGATCATTTTGTTTGTTTTTCTTGCCTTCTAACCTATTCAAATTGCAAAAATATGCCAAAACTTGTTCAAAGTGGTCTGACTGTGCAGAAAATAGAATTTGACCATACAAATTCCAACTAGTGTATAAATAGCATGGCTTGGAATTTATCAATTCTAGCACATAAAACTTATGGATTTAGTCTTCTGAGGACTTAAGAAGACCACTTGTCTGGTCAAACCTATCAAATTGAGCAATTGCTGCATGGATAAGCGTTAGAACTATTATACTGCCTAATATTCCAGAGCAGCTCCGAAATGAGTGAAGCAGAACTAGTTTTGGACAAAATTACCAATAGAATGATCAACAAGGTGGAAAATGGCAAAATTAAGATGGATACAACTATATAAAAGTTTTTCTTACCCATTTCAACACATCTCTTCCAATGGATTGTGCCCAACAAGTCAAATGGATAAGCTGCAGCATAATAGTTTCCTGTATTTGAGGAAGACAACTTTAGAACAGTTTCTGAATCCTAAGAATGCATCAATATAACGAATCATCATTTTTAATAGAATATTATAAATAACCTAGCTCCCATATTAGTTGGGCATATAGGGTAATAGAGTTATAGATGTTTTCATAGTATCATTTGTAGCTGAACAGTAATTCTGCAGGATTTTTCCTACATTATTGTAATGTCATTCCAGAATCAATAAAAGTGTAGTTTCTCCATTCAATTTGTTTCCTAAGTAAATATGTGAGCATTATGTATTTTAGAGTAATCTTCTTATCTTATTATAGATCAGGGAGCAAGGGCCCACTTTCAAACCTAGGGGAAGTATCATTTGTTGACAGGTTTTCTATTCATCCTTTGCTATAGCAGGTTAGCAGGAATCTGAAAATTTCCATTTCATTTGTTAATTGTGTTATTTGTAGGTGAATGAAATATTTGTGTTGTAAATGTAGATGCAAGATAGTTGATCACTTAGCTTAATTTTTTGAATTTGAAAACACTTTTGAAGTTTCTCTATTTTTAGCAGTTATTGTCAATTTTTAGCATTTCCATTTGTGTTAATTTATTTCCAGCTATTTAATTTTTGTAAAATTTTATTGCAGCCCTTAAATTCTATTAATGTAATTAGGATTTGCTTTATATTTATTTTATTTCCATTTTGTAATCGTAAATAGGTTTCACTTCTGTTATTTCATATTCTGCAAAAGTAATTAGTTTCAATATTCTACAATCTTTCCATTATTGCAATTTTGTTTCAAAAAATATAATTAGGAGCTCAATTCCTAGGATTAGAGGTGACATCAGAAAACCCCAAAACTAACTAATCTTATCAATAAAACCATTCCTGAATGGGTTGATCTTCAAACTGCTTAACTCTGCTATCGTATACAACCATTGGACACCTCCCTAGAATAACAATTATAATGATTAAATGATGTGATTAATGACACTCATCAAAGAGTGAAACATATTGAGTCTCTAACCATTCTCTATATGTTTTCATGGTTAAGCAAGAGATTTTGAAAGTTATTGAGTATTATCGTGAGTGAGTAGCATATTGAGTCTCTAACCATTCTCTATATGTTTTTGTGATATTAAAACAAGATTTTGTATGAATCTTGTTTGTGTGATTGAAGAGGTTTTCTATAATAGAGTGAGTTGATTTGTGTGATATTTTGTGAAATCTTACAATCAAATTGGATAGAGTTGAGGTAAGTCTTGGTGAAGACTTGTTGGATAGATTTGTGTGAGCTTTTGTGGAAGCTTACAATCAGATTGGACAGAGTTGAGGTAAGTCTTGGTGAAGACTTGTTGGATAGATTTGTGTGAGCTTTTGTGGAAGCTTACAATGCATATTTGAGGTAAGTCTTGGTGAAGACTTGTTGAGTAGATTGGACAAGTTCTAGTGAGGACTTGTAGAGCATATTTGAGACAAGTCTTTGAGAAGACTTGTGAGTAGATTTTATTGATTGATTTGTTCAAACCTTGAGTTAAGGTTTGGGGCAGATCTAGTAGAGTTGATTTGTTATTGATTCAAGCTTTGTGTTAATGCCTGAGGGTAGATTTAAGGATATATTTTTGTGTAGATCTGAGGATAGCTTTGTACTAGACCCAAGACAAATATTGAGCAAGTTTTGTGCTAGATCCAAGGACTGAGTTTAGTACAAAATAATATATAAATTAAGCATATTTTTACTATACTAAAGGACTATTTTTAGTCTATATTTGAGATAGAGATTGAGTAGATTTGTGCTAGACCGAAGGATTGTGTTAAGTGCAGATTTGAGACAGAGCTGAGAGTAAGCTTTGGAGGTGATAGAGTAGAGGATAGTAGTCTCTAGTGGATAGAGATACATTATCTAGAGTAGTGAGGATAGGTCTTCTGAGTGAGGATAGGAGTCTTTAATGGAGAGAGATCCACAAGCTAGTGTAGTGGAGGCAGTAGTCTTCTAGAGATTCACCAACCAGAGCATAGGAGAAGGTGTCTCCTATGGATAGATATCCACAAACTTGATTAGGGGGTTGGTGTCTCCTTTGGACAAAGGTCCATAAACATTGTAATAGGGAAAGGATTTCCAAGAGATTTATTGAGAAAATATTAGTGAAATATTTTCTCCGTGGAGTATCCCACATTGGGTGAACCACATTAAATTGGTGTCTCTATTGTGTGTGGTGATTTATGCATTGCTTTCATTACTATTGTTGACATTGCATTGATATATTGGATTATATAGCTTGAGTAAAGAAAAGTAAAAAGTGGTCTTATATTGTTCATCCCCCTTCTTAGTATAAGCTTGTGTTCTTCAACTTCCATAATTCCACATGTATATATCAATGACTATCACTAGATTTATAGGGCAAACATCAATTTCACTTTAAGGAAATGCAACTACTATGCATAAAAATTTCCACTTTCATGGTGCACCAATATTTAAAAAAAAAATCATAAACTAAATTCTCTCCATCTCCTAGGTGTTCATTCATTTTATATACAATTTTAAAAGATATTCATAATGCAATATGAATTATATGCTCTTAAGTACATTATTCATACTGGAATCTTCTCATTTACACCATACCATTAAAAATGTAAAATAATATTATTTCATGGTAAAAACCAAGCATATTCACACTGTGTAAATAATGAAAACATCCATCATGCATAGAAAATTCATTTCACCCATTTTTTGCATACTTGGTAATTCATAATTTTAAAGTAATTCGGGATACATTTAGCCCAGTTCCACTTTGAAGTAACATACATACACACACACACACATATATACATAAAGATAATTATTTCATATCATCCTAGTTCTAGTTTGAAGTCCAATATTATACATATAAAGACAACTATTTTGGCTTCAAGTTCTTAATCCAAGTACATGAATGTTAACTACAAGTCACTTTTGGTTTCTATCTAAACTAAGGCCACTTATAGAAATTAGTTTAGTCAAACAATAGTTTCATAATATATTTATTATTTGTCATATTCCCATATAATATGTCAAATACATTAGTTTCTAATTTAGTAATATCTAGCCTATTAAAAGTTCTAAGTGTAACAATAAGTCAATTCAATTAAAAAAAGTAACAAGGTTCTAAATTAGATGAAAATCACTTCTTCATATAGGTGATTTACCTTGGAGATAATACCTTAGTTAAATAACAATCATACTTATTAATACATAGTAGTTCTTAAATTGGTTACCCCAAATATCATTGCTTACTAATTGCAATATTCTTAAAAACAAGAAAAATGGATGCTCAAAAAGGTAAATAACCCAACTATTTCAAGTAATACAAAAATAGGGTTTGAATAAACTATTTACTACTCTACTCTTTCTAGTCAAGAATAAATACTATCAATATATTTTAATCACAACATATAGTCTACAAGTATAGTCATTACATATACTATCTAAATTAACAACAAGAGGTGGATTTATGTTCATCTTGGCTTTGTACTCAAAATAGGTGGAAAATAAAGCATCAAAATAATTTTTCCAAGATTAACAAAACAATCACACTTCCAACTTAATGGTACAAAATTATGGAGACAAAATTGTATTCACCAAACAACATTTTTCTAGTTTTATATCAAAAAACACAAGTGCTAAGAAAATTATAGGGATTAAAAAAAGTTTATCTCAAAGACCAAACCTCATGCAAAGAGACATACCTAAGTTGACATCCATATCAAGCACACATAGGGTATTTATTCATTTTAATAAAATTACAAACATGTTTTCCAAATTCAATTTGGGTAGGTCAAGTAAAATAAAAATTATAATGTCGTTTTAATAGGAGACTCTTTGAGACACAAATATAGGGGTTTTAGCTAGGCATATAATTTTTAGAATATTTCATCCCATGCAAGCACATTTTAAAACTATCTAAAATATTTCTATAAATTTGTAGATAGTCCCAAGAATTTATAACTCCATTCATAATTATCCGCCCATGTAGAGGAGTTGGAGAGCAAGTGGTAGTTAAACCTCTCTAGTTGCGAAGGCCCGGTTCTAACTCTCGCTCAAATGTGCGGATATGTTATGTAATGTTCCCCTGGACAGTTACCCCTTGTGGCCACCACCAAAAAAAAAAAAAACTCCATTCATAATTTAAAACTACAAGTATTCCTTATTGCAAGAATAGTTTGTAGAAAGTAAAACTAATTCTAAATAGGAGGACTAAACCTATAAATTTGTTGTGCTCCTCTTTTCCTTATGTTTTTCCTAGCTTAATTTAACTATCCCATTTCATGCCCTCATTTCTAGTCATACATTCACTTAAATAAATCCATCCCAAGTAATTATATTTTCTTTTCCCCCACTAAGAATGGGCACTCCAATCAAATATCAAGGCACACAACAAAATGACAACAAACCCTAATTATTCTCTTTCTTCTCCCAAAATATCTCTACCTTAACAACAACAAGATAACGTAGTGTAATTTTGGTGGCTTTCTCTTTAAAATTATTAAAACTAAATCCTTTATCTTTCCAATATTAAAGCAACATGTGCAATTACTATTATATATTTATTTATTTATCTGTTTATCCTCTAGGTTATACAATTCATGCATGACATACAATATTACTCAAGCATACAATTTTCTTTTATTTTTAATTACAAAATTGAGATTATGGCATCCAAATTTAAAATTTAAAATTAACGAATTTAATTATACAAGGAGAAATTTTATTTACTAAACAATTCAATTCAACATCATCAAATGCAAAATGATTGAAGTTATGCAATGTAATCATAATCAACCATGCAACAATATACAACTTTAGGTGGTGTGTATAATATCTCTTCTGTAGATGCTTCTAATATATCTATTTCATTATCTCAGATGATACTTTCCCTCTTTCATCTCCTGGAGGTACCTATCAACACTTACAACATATTGTAAGTAAGTCAATTTGCTAAATTTAAAATTAGTGAATAGTGAAAATTTAAATTGTTTTTCTAAAATAATTAACTGTATAGAACATATTAATTACTTGGGATGTGATATAAAGGTAAATGTTAACACTACAATAGACCTCATGAAAAACATGCAAGCATTAGGATTAGATCTATAATATGGTTATGCTTGAACCTAGGTCCATGAATTATCATAAATTTGACCCCTTCCTCCAAATTTTTGTATGGTTCTATAAGGTGTCCTAACTATAGGATTAGAACCTTGGATTACAACATGTGAAATTCCTCGTTCTCTATTTCTTTCTTATTGCTTACCCCATACTTGTTAAATACTATAAGATATATTTGAACAAGTGCTTCAAGTACATAAAGACTAATAAATATATTTGGATTAAAAATAAGAAAATATATTTTCAATTATTATTCTATATTTAATCATTATAATCTACATGAAATAAATTAAATAGATAAAATCAAAAATCTAGACAAGGCCATATACTAATACTCTATCCATTTGATGTTTAATATAAACAAAATGCTCTATCTCACATAATTTAAAGCCACAACTAAGGAAGAATAAATTAATCTTTTCATACCAAGCATGAGGTGCTTGCTTAATTTTATACAAGGACTTCACAACCCTACATACCAAAGGTATGGGTTCATCCTGCATATAGTTAGGTGGCTATTACAAATAAATATACTCTTAAAGGTTTACAAAGATAAATGATTTCTTAACATCCATCCCATGAACCTCCCGTCATTACACAGTAGTGATAGAAAGGATCATTTGAATGAGGTTGATGCATGACAAAATGGTAAAAATATATGTTTAGTCAAATCCTTTCTTCTAAGAAAACCCATTATAAATAAGGCATACTTTGTGCTTCTAACTCCAACCACCTACATCAAACCTGGTCTTGTAGATCCATTTACAACCGATAATGTTCTTCTAATAATGGTTGATCTGTTAAGTATCATATAATTAGTTATGTTAGAATATTACTTAGTGAGATCCGATGTTAATATCCCATCCCATTTTTAATATATATTTCTAACCCTTACTCTTTTTAAACCCTTTTTCTCTTACAAATATACTCATTTCAAGGATCCAACCTTCTCTCAAGGTTGAAATTTAGAGTGATCTCATTTCATCCAATACTATACATTGGATAGAGTCCAGTGTGTATCACCTATCTATAGGTATGGTAGATTTTGGTCCAATAGTATAGTAGTTTCTAGCACACACAGTGGGACCAATCACATTATTTCATTTAACAATTTAGGAGAGTTCAATATTTAATGAAAAATATTGACCTCATTTTCAAAGAATGTATGTTCATCTGGTGACTCCCAAAAGATCAAACTTGGAATAAACTAAAGTGATAGGTTGGGCCTCTTTCAAAGGGTCCTCATGGCAAAAAAATTCCATCCATCCTAGTATGATACTGATACCCTTAATATCTCAATATTTTATGAAAAACAAAAGTTACTTTAAAAGCCCTACCCAATTATGATGACAATGAGCACTATCAAGATGTAGCTTCTTTAGCTACTGTGTATGGTATTTTATTTGAATATGTAATTATTAGATTACTCGTCTAGACATTCAAGGGAAAAGTATAACTATGGTATAGATACTTAGAATATAGGAGCATTAGTACTTGGGATGAATTGGAAAAAATTCTTATTACCAAGTTTGATGATCCTAGAGATTCATTCTTGTTATTTACCCATTTTTATTCCATTCAAAGAGTCTCGCACGAAAGCATTTTTGACTTCAATGTTCAGTTTTAAAGGACTTAGAAGAGAATACCTCAATAATTTCAACATTTTCAAGCCCAATCATATCTTTATTATATTCACACCTTCCACCCTAAATTAAGTCTTCTAATTCAATAGTCTAAGGAGAAAATGTTCCCACAGGTTTTCCAATAATCCATACTAGTAGAAAATATGCTCATCACGACACAAAAAATCCCTCCTAGAAGCAAC
>JAQPPZ010011818.1:0-42846 GCA_028583015.1 Wollemia nobilis
ATGATATAGGAAAGGTGTGTGAATTTTATTTAGAAGGGGGTGCATGGACATAAATGGAACTTTGGACCTTAGGCAGATGCAATAATTTTCATGTCGACGTCCCTTTGACATTATGAAAGGCAATAATTTCCTATTGTTGTGACCTTAGGCCTAGGAGCATAATGAATGGCAAGAGTTTAATGTATATGACTTAAAAACGAACCATAGAGGCTTAGGTGTATGACTTGGGAATTAGTTCGCTAATCTTGAAAAATATTAAAGTGACCATAATGGGGAGACTTAGACATTGTGCAATACTTTTAGATCCTAAGGAATAGTCTTATGATGATAACCTAAGGTAAAAAACTTTACAAAAAAATTATCATTCAGACATAAGGGGGGAACATTTGCTTTATATGGACATAACCCTGAGACTTACATAATTAATAATTCATATTTTTGACCATTAACTTTTCAACCAGTAGGTGTAGGGCACTTCAATTCCTCTGCTCCAATATGAACCACACATTTCCCAACCAATCGACTTTCGATGCTCAAACCTGTGCGCTTCACTCTAGGTCACTCATTTTTACGTTCAATCAGGTGTGATCATTGATGTTCCAATGAGCCACTCTGAACTATCCATTTTTTTGGCCAATCGGGTGCAAGCGTTGATGTTCTAGCAAGTGAATCTTGTCCATCCATTTGTGCCATGAGGACCTTAGTCATGTTTTTCAATTATTGGAAATATTTATCGATTGTGGCTATAGCCTTAGACCTTAGTATGTGCAAGGATATATCATTTAGGCATAAGGTTAAGGCAAAAGGGGGAAATTTGAGTCTATGTGTTGTCGACCCTTAAACTTAGATGAGGGGAACATTATTTTTCGGGGAGCTTCCAAGGCATGGATATTATGAAATGTGTAGAAGGAAGGTGTATGAAAGACGTAAGGGTTAGGAAAAATGATGAGCTTAGACTTGGGGACTTATGATTTATGTCGTGTGACATAGGCTTTTAACCTTAGGGATTTATATGAATTTTAAAGAGGGATGTGAATGATTAATTTGGTTTTTGACCATCACAACTTAGGACCTTTGGAGAAATATTAAATGGATCCTAGACTTATCATTGTAACCTAAGCTCCAAAGGAGAATTTTGGTCCATGAATTATTGACCCTTAACATTATGAAAGATGGATTTTCTTAGGGGGAAAACCTTATGGAGTGCTATTAATTAAGGCCAAAGGGGAAATGTTTGTTTTATGCGATTAGGACCCTTACACCTTAGGAAAGGAAATGATTTTATTTCCAACCAATTGGAATGGAGCGCTCAATCTTGCCCACTCAAACCTGCACCACACTTTTCACAGCCAATGAGAATGGAGCGCTCAATCTCGCCCGCTCGAACCCGCAACACACATTTCTTAGCCAATGAGATGAAGGTGCTTGAGTTCGTTTGCTCAAATCTAGACCACTTATTATTTTTGATAAAACCTTAGGCAAAGTTTTAATTATTCGAAACACATACTTTTTTTAGTAAGGGTGATAATTTTAGGCCTTAGTAAATGGTAGAAATATTTTGCTTCAAGGACTTATTATTTTGGACTTAGAAGCTAAGGCGAAAAGGGGGATTTTATCCTATGTGTCGTTGACCCATGATCCTTAGGTAGTGGAAGGTATTGTGGAGGGGACGTCAAGGCGTATATTATGTAAAAATAATTCTAGAGGTGGGGGTGAAGATTTAATTAATGCATGGGTGACTTAAGGGCCTTGAAAGTATTTTTATGACCATGTTTTCCTAAAGATGAAGCTTAATGATTTGGGGAATTATGAAGGGCTAGTACCAAGGAGGGCATGACTAGGAATTGAATTTTTTGGGAAGGGACCTCTAATAGTGTATTTGAGTATGTGAGCCTACATGACTTTTTAGGAAACTTCAAAAGAAAATGCTCTTGATCAAGATCAAAATTTGCAATGGACTATCATAAATGACTACAAAAAGGGAAAATTTTGACAAAAATATGATGACCATTTTAGGGATTATTGCAAAATTTTGTAAGCCACCAAGGTTAAAGGAAAATGATCTTGACTCAAATATAAAAACAAAACAACCTAGACCTAGGACTCCACAAGACACATCAAAGTTTGAAATTAGGGGTAACTCTTAAGTTGGATTTTGAGGATCCAACATGATTGCCACTCCTAGGCTCCTATTGGTTTGAATCCAATGATGGGCATTGAATTCTATTGATGGTAAAAGACTGGCCTACTCTTCATCTAGGAGACCTCCATGGAACAAATGGGGTGCTCGGTTCAAATGTGACAAACAAAACAAAGGTGGAGTCGAAGACCAATGATTGAGGTCGCTTTTGCGTGGATTGATCATTGTTTTGCAATGGTAAACTGAAGTGGTCAATCACCGTCTCAAAATGGTAACTTGAAGTGGCCAATCATAGTTTTGAAGTGGCCAATCGTAGACTTGAAATGACAACCCAAAGTTGAAACCATGCATAGTTATTTGATTTAGATCACTGTCAATGTCAAAATGGGTATGCTTTGCTTCAAGAGTGTGGTCCAAGCTTCAATTTGGATTTGATATCTTGTCCTCTCTCAAGACCTCCTTTTGAAACCGAAGTGCTTCTTATGCAACTCGATAAAAAATTGACTTTGCACATTTCTCCAACATTTCTTCAATTTGCACACCGATTCTAGGGTGGGTGATGCTAAGAGAGCTTCGTCAAACCTCTAAGGGTATGAAGGATACCTTAATACCAATAGGTACAATAGGCAATTTGGCAAACCTCTACACTTTGGAGCTTCAAAAGGTGATACAAAATTGGCTTGATCTAGGACCAAAAGCATCATCAAGCCAAGGAATAGGTACTAGCCAGAAGTGACCCAAGGCATAACACCTAGCAGCACGAAGTTGACAATTCTGCCACACCTTCTTGCTAGCCTCCCTGTAGCTTTAATACCAATGATATAGATGGAGATTTGAACTTGCAAATTGTATTAGTGAAAGTGCTTAAATATCACATAAAGGGAACAAAACAAGTACAACTGACTTTTAAGTTTGGGTAGCAATCGATAACCAATTGTAGCTAACATAGTGTGTAGTCAAACAACCAATACAAAAGACAAAAACAATCTCAACAAACAAACTAACAAATCCAACTCAATGCAAGCTATGAAAGCTTCACGTGATTACATAATGCATATTATACCTAGGCTTAAAATAATAATCCTAAGAACTAAAGATGTCCTCATTATCCAACCTTACTTCGAAGGTTGACTTTGTCTAACCCAAGGTTCCATTGACTTCCAATCTCAATTCGATGCCCTAGAGGGTTGACTTTGTCTAACTTGAGGTCCTGTTGACTTCATCTAACCTAACAGACTAGGGTTTATAAGATTTATAATAACTTTATAATAACTTTGTCTAGCTCAACGGGTTAGGATTTATAGGGTTTATAGTGGCAGCGGGATCCCATTGACTTTGTCTAACCCAACGGACTAAGATTTATAATAGCAACCCCTTTAAATCCCCTCATTGGAGTAAATACCTATTCATGCGGACCAAGGGAAAAAAAACCATGTATAAAAAAAAATACAATAAAATTACCTATTCCCCTCTATAATAAAAAATATTAAATTAATATTACTTAAATAGAACCCTTAAAGTACAAGAACTCTACCTATTCTCCTATGTATTAAGAAAATATTTGAATTGATGGTGCTTAAATATTCTCTTACATATTAAGAAATATTATTTGAATTGATGGTTACTTAAACAAAAATAATATATTTATATTCAAATAAAAATATATATATACATTTATATTTTAATTTCGTTGATAAAAATTAAGTTGTAAAATTATTGTAGTGGTAAGGGTTTTGGTTTTTTTTGAAAGGTTGAAGGTTCAAACCCCAATCAACAAGAAAGGACCGAACCTCTCACAAAAATATGTGTGAACTCATTGAAAAAAAGCTGCAAACTGTAATGGTAAAAACTTTGATTTTTATTTAAGATTCAAAATTCATTTAAGTACTAAAACCCCTCATAAAAACTAAACTATATTCATTAAGAAAAATCTCGTTGACAATAATAAAATATTTACAAGTCTTCTGACACTCAAAAGCATGAGAACTAGAATTCCTGGAAGGTCGAGTTTGAAGTAGAAACCGCAGCAGCAATGGCATGGAGAACTGTGGTATGGATAATAACGGCCTTGTTGGGGGCGAGGCATGTTCTCTGCAACAAGATTTGCATCGTTGGCAGCGGCATCGGCGGATCTTCAGCTGCCCATTTTCTCAGAAAATATTCTGAAGAAGAGGCCATGGAAATTCATGTATTTGAGAGGAACTCTATCGTGGGAGGGCGAATGGCCATGGTGGAATTAGCAGGTGACAAGTTCGAGGCCGGCGGATCAATTTTGCATCCCAAGAATCTGCACACTCTGCACTACACTGAATTACTCGGATTGAAGCGCAAGACCGCCAGCGACGACCGCGATTTTGCCATTTGGGATGGTCAAAAGTTTATTTTCAAAAGCTACAAATCAGGGAAATCTGGCATTTCTAAGAAGATAACAGAGCTCCTCAATGATCTGGTCGTCTTTTGGCGATACGGAGCCAGTCTCTTTAAAATGCAAAGCTTTGTCTCAGTGAGCTTCTTCACATCCATTTTATTTACATGTAATGACAAGTGGTCTTAGCCCCATAAAAATAGGAGAAATCAAATCATGCCAGGATAAATTGGAGCAGAACCATGGAACATCGAAGTAGCCTTCGCAATATTTATATTTACTAGTATTGCCTAAGCAACATTTATATATATATACCCTAATGTATATAATGAAATATAAAAAGTACAACTGGGCATTTGGGACTTGCTGTTTGACATTAAGTTTTTAACAGCGTCTTCAATTTTTTATTATTTTAATTTTTGGTAGTACATTGATTTTCTTTCCCATATTAGATCCAATGGAAATTCTGTTTTTTCAGGGACTTCTGATTCGTTAGCCTGTGTAATTGGTTGAGGTGAGTCATCCAAAGAGGCAGTGGCATGTGCAATGTGTGTCTTAATCTTACATTTGCTTCACGATAATAATCTTCATCTTGAATATACTTGGTTAATAGTTAGCCCGGCCTCTCATTCGAATAACTGTAAACCTTTTCTTCAAAACAAATGAAAGGGATCATAGTAGGAAAGATCACAATTCGGTTTTGGCATATAAATTTAGGAGAATTCTCTGTATTTCGATGAAAATTAAAAAAAATATATTGCAAATTAAAATAAATAATAATTTCAAAAAGATATATTTAGTATAAAAATTAGAGAGTTAAAAAAAATTATTAGATTTTCCAAGGATATAGTTACAGTTTATGGTCATAGATGATCATTAAAACCAACAAAATACAACATTCTCAAGCAAACTTTTTTCTATACCATGTTTTCGCATTGGATTGGCCTTTCTTTGAAATTGGAGTGTGGGCTGTTGGATTTGGGTCATTGCTGCCTGTTCCTTGACCCTCACGGGAAAATCTCATTTATTTAAAAAAAAGAAATTTAAGTTTTGGATTTGGTCATTGCTGCCAGTTCCTTGACCCTCACAGGAAAAATCTAATTATTTAAAAAAAAAAAAATGAGAGTCTAAAACATGGCTTCAGAGGCGTTAGGAAGTAGAAGAACAGAGAAGAGAAAACAAAGGGGAAAAAGCCTTTAAAAAAAAACAGAAACCTCCATCTGAAGTGTTATGTCAAATTGTAAAATCTTCAAAAATATCTGTTAAATCTGTCAAATCCTTGTCTAAATGCGTGACAAAATTTTCCCTTCTAAAGCTCTTGCTGTGATGTCTCGGCGATTTTATCGGCATTTTCTCGATGATTTCTCGTTTCCCAACTCCAAAAAAAATGGCCCTGTTTTCTCATCAACCATGTTTTCTTGCTAGATTTCTGAGTTCTCGCGAGTGCTCTACGATTTTTCTTACTACGAAAGGGATTACTGTAAGTACTGCTCTTTCAGGCGATTGGACTTTGCCTGTCATTGAATCTTATGATTGATTTTTCCTTTCTGTCCACTACTTGGGCCTAACACCAAAGAGTAATTTTTCCTCCAATTTTCAGTGTTTCCTGATATGTTGCATATGAAGGTGTTGATATTCTAAGTATGCTGAGCCATCTGCTTTGATGAGTGTAAGTTGCATTTAAGTACTGCAACCTTGGCGCTAGTTATCCGTTTCCTCTAGGTTCGATGGATGCCTTATTTTCTGTTTTGGATTTTTCCTAGTGGTCTCGAGAATTCCTTAAGTTTTAAAATTTTTTAAAGAAAAAAAAATACTTACGTTTGAAGGAAATGCTTTCATGACCAATTGTCTGCTTCTATATGTAGTCCAAGAGCTGTAAGTTCACGGATGTTGGTCAGCCTTTTGTCAATGCAAGCTTATACAGGTTCAAGCTTATTGGGCTACCTTTTACTCTTCATAAACTTGTGCAATCATTAGCAATTTCCATAAGCTATTGGTAAAGATTTGAAAATTGGTTTTCATGGAATCCTAATGGTAAGTTTGGTAACCTTACACAGATAGGAGCTATTAAATGCAGATCTTGCAATGTGTTAAATCTGAAACAATCCTTCTAATATTCCCTGAACAGTCCAACTCTTCCTATAAACAATATCCGCTTGTAAAAACCACGTCTTTATCTTGTTGGTTTGTAAAAGAAATTACAAGTATTATATTAACAAAATTGTTAAGCCTAACAAAGGTTGAAGGTTCCAAATCTTTGAAAGTCATAAGATGATGGTCTGGTATGAAGGCCATAATCATATAAATTGGCAAGTTCCTGCTCTTTTATTCCCAGTATACACACACACTCAACAGGGGCTTTGGATTTGACACTGTTGTAGGTTCGTCTGTCTTCCGAAGATACTCTGTTATCCTTCAGATAGGGAAGAGTTTTTCTTTCCCTTACCCTTGAGAATTCCTCTAGCTCTCATATTGTTCCAGATGAACTTGAAGGGGGAAGGGCCCCCTCTGCCTTTGCAGGTCATCCTTAAAGAGATATATACCATTCATATTTAGGTACAAAGAAAATAATTTTGTGAAGAGGAAAATATAATCCTATGTAGGAGTGTAGGTATGGTCACAATGAACAAACGGCGAAACAAACTTTTTGGCTGCAGTTGTAGTCACAGTCACTCTGAGAGGGTGGTTGAGGCTCAGCTACAACAAAAATCTGTAATCCCAACTACCCTAGACATGCACTTATCATGTTTTCTAAGTAGTTTAGAAATGTAGTGTTTTATCAATGTTCAGAAATATTCCCTTGTATAGCAGCCTTGTATCAGGGGTCTGTTATTGTCTGAAACATGGTAATAAAAGAGATTTGTTCATGCTGCACAAAGAGGCTTGTGGAATTATGCCAGTCTTTGATATAGACAATTTAGTATAAGAGATGTATGAAACAATATAAAATCATGTAAAATATGGCACAACAATTGGTTGTAGTTTCTGCCTAATCATTGTTAATTTCAAGACCTCTAGTTACAATGTAAAACACCACTTTGTCATTGCCATGCACAGTATAGTTTGAGTTTTACTGTGTATCACCTTGACTTTGTTGAAGAGAGTTAGCAGCCTCTTGCTTTTGTGCTTTTGGGCATGGATGATTATGTAGTTATCCTTGACAACCTCTATGACCACTTCGAGAAATTTTATACCGTGTTAATGTTTAAGAAAAAAAGGTAAAGTAGTTTTTAGCGTCACGAGACCATAGGCCATATGGGACGATCCTCATAGAGAATGTTGTTTACCCAATATGTGTTTATCCAACCAAATTCGAGTTACCAAAGTATGGTGTACAATTCTACCCCTATGGGATGCGAACCTTGGACCTCTTATTTGAAGTTCCAAAGTCTATACCAGAGTTTACTACTGTCTGAAGTCTGAACACATGGTAAAAATATAAATTTGTGTAGACTGGCCAAAAAGGAATCCTGGATTATGCCCATTTTAGTGTAAGAATAAGAGACGTATTAGACAACTATGTATTATGCCAAATATATGATACTTATCTTGTTCCATTTATTAACTGCTAATTTCAATGCTTCTAATTATCACTAAAACCATCATTTTGATATGGGAAATGCTGTTTGATATGACCCTGCTAGTATATCTATGCCACTTTTACTTCCTCTAATAGAGTTAACCACTTCTTGCACTCTTGCAATCTGGCATGACTGATTACATAGTTGTGTTGATCACCCATGTCGTAGTTCTAACTTCTGACTTTGGAGCTCTTCTTTTTGGTTTCAACATGCTTTTGTACAAGTGTGTAGTTTTGAGTCCCATTACCTGCTTTGGTTAGTCATGGACATTAACAGAAACTTTTTTCCTTCTTTCTATGGCATGCTTAGTATTATTTTTAAGTATTGATCTTTTTTCAGTAAACAAGGTAGGCAATTTCAGGCCCCTAGCCAACCCCCAAAGTCTGCTTCATTGCTGGAATGAGCCCAAAACACTTCAAGAAAGAGACTCAATCACCTTTTCAATTAAAGAAAAAACCATAAGCCTCAATGGTGCTCACATTTTTCTTTAATGCTCCATCAAACTTGAGCCTTCAAAAAAACTTGGAGAATTAATTCAGTCTTCCCCTAGCAAAAAGGAGCTGCAAAGATAAACTCACACATATGACTTCAATGATATTGAAGTCAATACGCTCTAATTTCCATTGTGAAGGAGGTAACTTGGATTTTGTTGACTCAATTACTTGTGTGATGCCAAATCCTTCTTATGATTGCAATTTCTTTTTCATAACAGATCTATTTCTAGTAATCTATGTTGGATCTCACACATATTTCCATTAATGAACAAAAGCAATTCATTCACTCAAATCTTATACAGAAAGCATAAAAAGACGAAAGAGAAAGCAAAAGACACAGAAATGGTGGGTGCCCTTGAGCACTATACATAATCACTGTATTATCTGCGGATAAGGATCACAACACTTCGATGCAATGGATTGAGTGGATGGATTGGTATTTATACCAATACCAAAAAAACCCAAATACATAAATGAACCTAAGGAGACATAACAAGTAGGCTTTAGGTTAATTACAAGTTATAAGTTGGGTTTAACCATAACAAGGTTAACAATGACCCATAGGGTATACATAATAAATAAAAATTAAATACATAATACGATGATTGCCCATAGGCCTATACAAGATTAGATTATACAATGTCGACCTTGGTTGTAAGTCAGATTACACTTTCAACACATCCTCATGATTTGAATTGAGGGGCTAAGTCAAAAGACATTAGTGACAATAAGATCTTTACCCCCACCCCCCCCCAAAAAAAAAAAAAAAAAAAAAAATTATGGATGCTCTAGTGGGCCTCTGTATATGAGAAAGACTCGCTTGAATCCTTGTCATCTTAAGAAATTCAGATTCAATGCTTTGCAGATTCAACAAACATTTTTTGGTTAGATGTCCTTCCTTTTTATAGTACCCACAAATGGTTTTTGACTTCTTTGAAGGCTTAGACTGGCCCTTGGGCCCTTGGGTCTTTGTCTTGTTAGGTTTAAATTTCTTTGCATAAGCTTATATTTGGGGAGAACCATCACAATTCTTTATTGCTACTTGTAAGTGAACTAGGAGAGAAAAAAGTTGATCAAGAGTTACAGTTTTTTGCATGTCCAAAACATAGGAACCACATGAACCATGAGGCCAAGCATCCAAAAGTGAGGCGAGAGATTAGAAAGGACTGTTTTGACACATTCTACATCATCTTTCTTCCTCCCTCCAAAAGATGCAATATCTTCTCCTAATGCCTTGAATTTTGCAATATACTGCTCAATGTTATTAAACTCAGCCATTTTAAGGGAAGCAAGCTCTAGTTCCAAGTGACTAACTTCAGTTGTATTCACTTTTCCAAATAATTCATGTAGTTTTGTCCATACCTTTGATAGGTTTGTTCTCATCTTTGATATGGAAAAACAATTTTGGTTCAATCAACAAGGACAATAGGCCAAGAGCTTCTTCTTGATTATCTAGCGAATTTCATCATCAAGGGCCATTGCTTTCTCTGCTTGAAAGATGCACCATAGGTTCTTACTGTGCAATAAACCGGTCATTTGAGTCAACCATATGATATAATTTCACCCATTAAGGCAAGAAACATAAGCTTGAGGATCCATCCTACACAATTTGGCTCCCAACAGGTCCTTGAATTGATGTCATCAATGTGAAGAGTTTGAAAAATTGTGCAATTTGAAAAAAGAGGCTCAAAACGTGTTTGTATGCAAAAGTTAGGGTCTCAGGAAGATTTGCCCCAATAGAACTCAAAAATCGAAAAATTAGCCCTTCAAACCTTAGAAATGCTATATGCAACCACAATTTGCCACTTCAAGTCGATCAATTTGCTGATGACTACCATTGATTTTGTGCCACTTGTTCACCATTGGACTTTTGGAATGAATGCGAGTTTGCCACATGCTTGGATTTGATTGGCGGATGTTGTATATATATGTGAAAAGCAGGGTTCCACGGGGACACGCCCCCCCGGGGAACGCGTCCCCCCGTCCCCTGCGTCCCCGGGGACAGGGGACGGCATGGGGGACGTTTCCCCCCGTCCCCCTTTTGGGGGACAGCAGGGCAGCCGTCCCTTGGGGTTCCCCGGGGACGCCCAGCCATCCCCCACCCCCAAAAAAAAAAAAAAAAATGATACAAACTTAAATTAAAAAAAAAAGGCTGTCATATTTGAACAGTTAGGAGTAACTGTCATTGCTTACATGGTGGGAACTGAACAATGGTGGTTGTCAATGTTTAAATATCACTTTAGTGATTGGACAGCAGTGCAGAATTGCTAGAGACTGAACAGTAAAGCTGTCTTGCTTTTATAATTTATATTGAGGGCAGTAAACTGATGACTGTCTTGATTGACCATTGATGGCTGAAAAAATAGATAACTATCTTGCCTGACCACAGAAAAATGAGAACCAATGACTATCTTGCTTGAACATTGATGGCCAAAAAGTAAAAACTGAGAACTGTCTTTGTTTGAACATTGGTGACCGAAAAAGAATTAAAAAACTGTCTTTGCTTGAACATTGGTGGCTTTAAAAATTATGATTGTTATTGTTTGAATGTTAAAAGCTGAACAATGTGGCATTCATTGCTTGAGCTATAGCAACTAATTTGGTTAACTGTTAGAGATTGCACTTGATATCCTTTGATGAACCTTCAAGTTACATTTGTTGAAATGGCTGCACTTAGTAATAGGCTAATAGCTGAGTTCATTTCAGATTGAAACATGTTTTAAGAACATGCATACTTTTTAAGTTTTTAGTATTTTTCATTTTTGTTGTGTGTAGAATTTGTAGATTATTCTAAATTTCTAAAAAAATTTATAGTATTATACCAGCCGTCCCCCAGCCGTCCTCTAAAATCGGCCTGCCGTCCCCCGATGTCCCCGAAACGCGTCCCCCCGTCCCCCAAGCTCGTGGAACCTTGGTGAAAAGTGTGGTAACGTGGAATACGAAGTTGCCACATCACCCACCACGTTGGCCAAGACTTCATTCATTTTCTTTTTCAGTGCCAAAAGGGGATTCGAACTTGGGTCTCCCATAAGTTGGGTGCCTTGTGCTAGCCAAGGCTTCAATCTAGTCATTGAGAAGTTGAAGCCACAATTTAGTAAAGAAAGCACCCAATCATGCCCTGACTGCAATAACAAATCTTATGAGCGCCCAAGCAAAAAAACAATAGTTGCTTGCGGAGATTCAAGCGTGGGTTGATGAGACTTCAAATGCCTTTGCTAACCCAACTTAACCGATAGAGCAACATACACCATGGCTCCAAAAGTGTTGTCGCCTCTGTAGAAACTTCCATCCATGTCATCTAAGGTCCATCCAATTGAGCAAAAGAGGGACTTGTATGGCTCGAACCTGGAACCACCTGCAACATGCGCCCATTCTTCCACTCAACTGGCCAGCCAACCATTCCTTTGCGCCAAATGAACATGGGACTCTTCCCACATGTCTTGAATTGCACTTTGCTTTGAAGAGGCAAAAAAAATAAGATGCGGATTCCAACATGCCATCCGTTGTTCTAAGCACCCTTCTTTCCTTTTGCCCGACCGCCTTGACATTGTTTCGACATGAATAGAAGTGCGCTCCTCTGTGAAGAAGGGCGTCGAAAGATGAAGCGATTTCAAGGAGATTTGTTGGTGGGGCATGTGCGAAAATAGAAGCAGGAGAAATTCGATAGGCATGCGCGTGTTTGAATTTGAATTTGAAATTATTACCTCCCTTTTTGACCATGGTGTCATAACACTTCTATGAGGATCAAATGAGTTTAATGAAATTCAGATCTGCATACAGGGGATCGAAAATACCTCCATAAGAATGAAGTAGGCACAAATTCTCCAAGATTTTTGGAAAAATGAATGAAAAGACATGGAATAAGATCTCCTCTTTGCCTGTTATGGTGAAAACGCTTATGAAGCTTTAAAGAGTAATTCACCCTAAAAATTGGAAGAAGGATCGAAGCCTCTGAGTGAATTTTCTTCATGACCAAGCAATGTCGCTCCATACTCGTTTTGAATCTTTGATACCATGTTGGACTTCACATCTATTTCTAGTAACAAACAAAAGCAATCCATTAACTCAAATCTTATATAGAAAGCATAAATGGACAAAAGAGAAAGCAAAAGACACAAAAATGTGGGTGCCCTTGGGCACCATTAATAATTACTGTATTATCTGTGGATAAGGATGACGACACTTTGGTGCAATGGATGGAGTGGATGGGGGTATTTATACCAAATACCAAAGAAAACCCAAATACATAAATTAACCTAAGCCAACGTAACAAATGGCCTTTAGGTTAATTACGAGTTAGGTTTAACCACAACAAGGTTAACCATGGCCTATAGGGCATACATAATTTATAATATTTAATTACATTGTACAATGATTGCCCATAGGTTTATACAAGATTAAATCATACAATATCGGCCTTGGCCATAAGTCAGATTACACTTTCAACAATCTAGACCACTTTAAGCATAAAATTTTGAAGATTACAAATAGCAAACTAAGTTTGCAATTCTTGTTTCCTTTAAACTCACATTCTAGAATGTACCTTTTAAATTTTGGATAGATCACAAATACTGGGATCAACATTTAGCTGATCTGCAGCCATAAGCCAAACTTCTTCTGTAGGACCGTTGATGAAAAGTTTAACATAAATCTTCATCACTCATCTTGCAGAGATTGCATCTTAGGGGGCCAAAAAAGCCATGTTTTCATAGGCTCTTATAAGGTCTGGAGGGGGCCCTGCAGTAGCAAGGACATTAATGCTGCAATTCTTGGAGAGTTCTTTGGTTGAAAGTGTTGCTTATATGTCAAAATACATGATGGCATAAAATTGCTTCATGAAGCATTTGGGTCTGCCATCATAGAACATATTTCAAGAGGGAGGTAACATAAAGTGACCAATGACTGATAAGCCAATACAACATGACAACTCAAAAAGAAGGATAGGCTTTGATACAATACCCATAAATTATGAATCCAAAATATTTTCAGGGAAAAAAAGACTAGTGCCTGAAGTTTGGGTCAGATCCATATATATATATATATATATCTTGATCTTGTCATGTCCGTACACGGTTGGAGACAATATTCATCTTTGCTCAGTACTTGCCCAGCTGTGCAATTTGGGAATGCACTTACATGTAGGGCTCATTAGATTCATATATGCAATTCAGGGGGTTTTTGCTGTTGGGTTAGTTAACCATTCCTATGGATTGTCGATTTGTACTTTATCAAGGTATTTTGAATATGTTTAGGAGCTAGGAATGACAAAAGTCATATAGAATGTTGAAGTTTGTGGGGATTTAAAACGTTGTGTTACTTGTGAACTTATTATCCTTGGTTTCAAATAATGTAAATTCATAAGCATCAAAGCACATTTTTTATTTGTTATTCTGTGCTATGTCTCCATCTATATGTATACATGATATTGATGAAGATGTCCTGCGGTGGAAAGAGACAAAGAATAAATACTTTATAATCAGCAGTTGTGTCGGCTGTTTAGAGAATGCAGTTGGAGACCATTTGATATAGTTCAGGTTGAAGCATTATTGAAAGAAGCATTTGCCATGCATATGAAACATATTGGTGATAGCAATTTGCTGAATTAAGTAGCATGAAAAATAAAAGTTTGAGGAGATTAGATATTAGACATAGCATTGAGAAACTTTTACTGTGATGGAAAGAGATGAAGAAGACAGATTTGGTTATGAACAGCTTTGCCTGTCAAGAGATAGCACTTGCAGGCCAGTGGATGGAATTCAGATTGAACTATTATTGAGAGAATAGTTATCCTGCATGTGAAATGTATTGGTGTAACAATTTGCTGAATCAAGTCATATGACCAAAATAAGTTTTGAGTTTGGATGTGAGACAAAGCAAAATGGCAATGGAATGAGGAAAAACAGTGTCATTTTTTGGTAGCTGTTTATTATTGATATTGCGAATTATTTAAGTGTGAATTTATGGCAAGGCATTTGATTGGCATTGAGAGTAATAGTTTGAAGACTAATTTGACCTATTAGATGATTTGCAGATAAGCATCTGTGAATGGAATATTAAAGTCTGCTATAAGCTTGTGCACAGTCTGAAATATCACCAATGTTGAAGGCCAGTAAGACAGGAAAAGAACTATAAAAGTTAATATAATGATAATAATCTAACCTTCCCTCCACCCCCCCCAATTTGCAGACTTGAGCGTTCAGATGTAGCGAGGTTGATAGAGTTACATGGTTGGTGAAATTGTGAAGACCAAAGAAACACCAGCCAGAAAGGGACAATGGGAGATGATGTTGGTGGCACTGAGCATCACTGACTGGTTGGGAGACAGTTTTTTAATCTGAAGTACAATTCAATCAAATTTGAAAAAATTGTGATCGCCATTTTATTGGCAAGGCCCAAATAAATGAGCAAACTTTAGAATAGAACCACCCCCTGCGAAGTTCAATTTTTTGCAATTTTGCCTAATTTTTCCGATTTTTTGAATAAAAGTTGCTAGAGTTAAATAAATCACGATTTTAACCCAGGTGTTGTAGGTGAGTTGGAGAGGAGAGGGCAATCCTCCAAGGGAGGTCCCAGGTTCGAATCTCCACCCTACCAAAAAGTTGAATTGGGTACCCAAAATCCAATTGATAATGTTGGTGCGGTCAGGGCCGGGCGCGACTCCCGGGTGACTTTGACGGTGTAGAACCCCCTGATCGTGGTCTCTCAGACCAAGGCGGCCCCCCAAGGGGTTTTTCGCTTAAAAAAAATAAAAATAAATAAATCACGATTTTTGGCAATTTTCGCAGCATTAGATTTAATCATACCCAATTCTATAAAAGTTCAGTTCTGCCCTTTCTCATTATGTTGGTTTCTATGGTTGAATGGTGCTTCATAATTTACTTATGGTACATGCTGTTTTAAGTGGTGATCTTATTAGGAATCAAAGATAAGGGAGACATCTTCATGAGAAATATTTTTATATTTTCTTCTTGTTAATTTTGATAGTATATATTGCTGTGTTAGACACGAAAAGAAAACTATAGTATGTGGGTCAGCCATGTTAAACTTTGTTAATTAAATTGTCATTCATTGTGCCATTGGAGTCTTAATTCACTATTGAGATGCAAGCAGGGATGTCATTGATGAGATCTATGACGGTCTTCATCGTTGTAAATATCTCCAAATTGTAAATTCCTACTTGTGCACTTGGACTAGTAAACTCAAGACTTAGTTTGCATGTCCAAATCATTTCAGTTAGAGTGAATCAGGCATCCTTGCACATGTAATGTTCACTAACTGCATGTAAATACCTTACTAACAATGAGTGTATATTATCAGTTTTGTGGACTACCTTCTTTCCTTTATATTTCTATTTGTGTATTCTGGTGTCATTATTTTCTTGCAAGGCCTTATCATTTGGTACCATAGTCTCATTGAAGTCTACTCCAATACATCCAAGCTCACTTGGGATCCAT
Source organism: Wollemia nobilis (assembly GCA_028583015.1). Lineage (NCBI taxonomy): Eukaryota > Viridiplantae > Streptophyta > Pinopsida > Araucariales > Araucariaceae > Wollemia > Wollemia nobilis. The sequence continues at coordinate 16,035 of JAQPPZ010011818.1, forward strand.
CTTTGTTGAGTGTCATTTTGTTCAGTCTTGAGCTGTACTTAATTGTGGCACCTTGTCTTCCCTTTGCTGTCAACTTGCCATGCTGTTTTTTTCTTCATCATTCACTGCTTCACACAACTGGGAAAATTTTCTGCACTTTTGGCGAAGGTACTGGTCTTTTTTGCACATTTGTATTCTCCTTTTGTGAGTCTTCTCTGCTGGGTAAATTCATTGTAGACATTCTGCTTTGTCATTTCAGCAGCTATTTATTTGCAGTTTGAGATTGGGCACCTCCATCAACTATAACATGTAGTGAGTCCTTGCTGCTCAAATCAGATAAGATAGGTACAGGAAATTGCTTCAATTTGTTTCTTTCAGCTCTTTAAAGGGCTTTGCTTTTCCCACCCTCCATTGAAGTGTAATTTAACTAACAAATTATGTATCCACATATCTCAATAAACATCAATGGGCCATTTCACAAATGCCTAATATAATAATATAATTATCCAATAACATCTAGAAAGCTGAGGAAACAAGGCAAGATTGTACATATTCAAATATCCTCCTTAAGCTTGCCTTGTGGACCCATGGCAAAATTACCTTCAAACCACTCCCCTTGGGCTTGACATGGGATGACCAGCCCAGATCATCATCAAACACTCAATACACATGATCTTCATGATGATTCCACCTGGTCTATGTGCTGACCACGAAAACCAATTCATGGAGTTTGACCTGCTATGCATGTTGGCCATCAGAGTCATTTCTATTTAAAATAGGATCACATTAACTGTAGGCATGAAATGCCATCCAACGCTTATCTGAATCATAACCTATAGCTGTTCTCTTTCTCAATTGGAGAGAATCCTGTGCATGCCACTCAGGGGCACACTACCTGAGGCACCTTACACAATTCTCATTTGCGGCCTCCAGAACAATGCATGGATTCACATCTTGCCCTCCAAGCCTTTGTCGATTTTACTTCTCAGAAATGTGCTCTTCCCAATCCTACAACTTTCAAGGGATGCCTTTTTACCACTTCTTTCCCAAAGCCTACAACTTTGTAGGAGTCAGATACACACGAGACAATGATATGCAAGATAACCTTGAGAAGCCTTTTCATTTTTGTCACCATTTGTGCTGCTTATCACAACCTATCAGAGGTGTCCGTCTCTTGAACTCCAAGAACCCTAGTTCTATACATGAGTAAAGATTAGAAGTCCAAGGCTCAGACCTTCTTATCAAAAACTTGTCAATCATCACTTGCCAAACCATTGCCTTATGCCTCCAAATCATTACCTTAATCTCATTCAATATATACACTGTTCCATACCATATCTGAATTTATAACTCAAATTATGATAGACTACTGCCTATAGCGTCTCAAGCTTCTCATCACCATGTTATCCATCATGGTCTAACAAGGATTTGTATTCATACTCAAATCTAATCTGTCACAACCAACCAAGCATCCTTCCAAACCGAAGATCACTAGAACTGAATGAAGAGTCACAATATAAGTATGACATTCTCCTATCACTAATCTCTCTAATACAATACAGACCATGAGCATCATATTCTGCCATAAATCCACCATTAAAGCCATCATGTGATCTCTCTCGTCTGGCCTGCAATCTGCTGCTTCAAGCCACCATCAAATTTCTACTCCAAAGGTAGTGCATGAGGTAATCTCACAAGCCACTATATTTATGTTCATGGCCTCGTGAAAATAAATAAACAATCTCACAACCCAAGTGCCAACATCAATCTCAATGACTCAAAGCCCATGCCTTGAATAACTAGATCAAACCACCAACTAAAGATACCAAAATGTGCCACATTTGAAGGAACATATATCACAATCACTGCTCATGAAACTCATTCGAACCAATCCCAATCATCGACATCCATATTCAATCATCTACCTGATGCTCCAAGAGTCAAATCATGCCAAATGATTAACAATAGTCCACACATATCAAACAACCAAGCCAAAGAGTAGAGATTGCTTAAAAGCAAAGCTCACAAAACCTTCCCCCTCAAGCCAGACTCGTCGTCGTGGATAGAGCTCAAGGCCATAGTTGTCCATATCTAACAATGAAACCAAAGTCAATCATCATAGAATACTAAGAAGCAAAGCTCAAGATAGAAGTTACCATGAACTCACATGTCAATCATGCTCAACTCCATCAATCAGATATTAGTCACCCTTTATTTTGGCCTCACTACTAGGCCTCAGATGCTTATACCCAAGGAGGTGCCTCAAGTATGAAGAATCAACACATCCTCAAAAAGGAAACATGTTGGATCTAGGAAGAGTTATCCCTAGATAAAGCAACACCAAACTCTATGAATTGTCAAACAACAGTCCACCAAACTGCCCACCATGTTGCAATGCCATTAACTATTGGAAGAGTCAAAACACACTGTCAATCATCATGACTACATGCACTCTGACTATCACCATCAAGACCCAATCAACCAAAAAGCAAGGCCAATATCATGTAGAATTGGAAATGACGACCATGATCAAGATCAACATCCATGCCTCAACTACCGATTTTCAATCATCACAAAAAAAACTCAAATGATGTATAATTTAATCAAACAAGATCACTATTACGCAAGAGAGCTGTATCATGTCATAGCCATAGGTTACCTCAAGAACAAGAATCAACTATATGTCCCAAAGAAGCAACAATCCATTTGCTGTCGGTATCAAATCAAAAGATCATGCTCTTGTCCAGCCATAAGATGACACAATATCACTTATGCTACCACAAGCCTAGAAGAGTCAAAATGCCTAAAAGCACAAGTCACTATATGTCCATGATGACACTCCAATGCACACCTGTCATCATTGTGCTCACAAACTGAAAAAGAGTGAATAAGAATGGGAACTACGTGGCTTCATCCTGTGGATTGACTAAATCTTTGAAAACTATCCATTGGAAATTTGCATATATCCTCTCTTGAAAGTTTGAAACCATAGTAGAGAAAATAGGAATTGGCTCAGATTCAGGCTGGAAAGAGAATCGGGAAAAATCGGGAATTGGGAAAAATTGGCAAAAAAAGAAAACGAAGAAAACGCAAATTTTCATTGGAAAAAGTTTTTTTCATGTATATCACAATGAATTAACATTATGCAAATCAAATATTAATGATGTAAGACTGTAAGCTTAAACTACACATGAAAGTGGCAAGTGATACATCATACAAGCTTAAACTACACATGAAAGTGACAAAACACATCTTGTATTGCTTATAATATGAAAAGGTACAAATTACAAAATGTGTCAAAATGCCCCAATATGCCCATTATCTAGTGTCTTGCAATTCCTTTGCCCTTTGCCCTAGCAAAAGCTCTAGTCTCTCTTTGTTGATATGCCTTTGCCGCTTCTTGTGCCCGTGCCTCTTCTTGGTCGTTGGCTGCTATCTCCTCTGCTAGGTTTTCAAAATTTTGTAATTCATCTGAGGAGAAGAGAGACTCTTCCTGTTGCTATTGCTCTAGATCTATGATCCATTCAGATGATGGATCAATGTCTCTTAGGTCAATGGCCTCGGTACTTGTTTTTGTAATTCTTTTATGGTGGAGGCGAAGGTTGTAATGCACAAACACAAGATCATTCAACTTTTCTTGTGTAAGCCTATTGTGCTTCTTGGAGTGTATGTGCTCAAACATACTCCAATTGCGCTCACAACTTGAAGCGCTGCATGGTTGAGATAAGATTCTGATGGCCATGCGTTGTAGATTGGGCGTAAATCCACCATAGTCCTCCCACCATAAATCTAGAAACAAAAACAAAAAAAAGAAATTTAATAATTCACATGTAAAATAGTAAATTGAGATTAATTTTTAAAACAAAATCAAAAGACAAAATAAATAATAATTCGATGAGGGTTACTTGGCCTCAATTTTGACCTCATTCTCTTGCATTGCTCGGATGGGAAAAGGAGGCCCCGACATTCCTTATAATCCTGCATCTCTTCACATACCTTATCATGCAATTCCCTATCAAGGAACATGCGCTCAATGCAAGCTCCAAGGCCATGCATCACCTCATAATCAGCATGAAATGTAGCAGAATAAAAAATTTGGGGGTTCAAGTATAAACCCGTTGCATGAAGAGGGCTATGGACCTGAGATGTCCATTGGTTATCAATGATTCTCCAAATGGGATTGTATTTGGTGCGGACATATTCATAAAATGCGGAAATTGCCTCTTTTGCCTTGTCCATAGCCTCATATACATATCCCATTGCAGATTGTTCTCCATCAACAAGACAAAGAACCTTCACCAAAGGCTCTGACACCTGAAAAAAAAGGAAAAATAATTTAAATAAAAATATTTTACAACAAAAAAAAATTACAAATTACAATACAAGATTCCCAAATGGAAAATATTTTAAATTAAAAAAATAAATTAATAAACTTAGTCTTGTACCTTGATGGCCTCATCCATGGCTATCCAGAAGGGCTCCTCAAACAAATAGGCATATACATTCTGCCCCTCACTGGAGAATTGGTATCTAGCAGCTTGTTTGGAATTCTAGTCATTGCTCACAAACATTTGCTTCAATGACCCTCTTGCATTATAGATGCTTTGCAATGTCACAAAGTTTGTGGCGAAGCGTGTAACTCCAGCCTGCACTAGCTCCCTCCCACCAGTAAATCACCTCATGAGGTTGAGGACCCATGCATGGTTGTAGATGAATTTTGTGATAGCCCTAGCCTTCTGTACAACCTTTGCCACCCAAGGTAATTTCCCAATGTCTTCGAGGAGCAAATCGAGACAATGGGTTGCACATGGGGTCCAAACAATAGTGGGGAATCTCTCCAAAATCTTACCGGCTACTTTATACGCTATTGCGTTGTCCATAATGATTTGGACAACATTCTCCTCCTCGACCTCCAACACAACCTCCCCTAACAACCCTGCAAACATTTTGGCACTCTTAACTTGTGCCAATGCATCTACTGACTTGAGGAATGCAGTTCCTCCTGTAGAAGCAACCAAAAAATTAATCAAGGTTCTTCCCTTCCCATCCGTCCAACCATCAGACATGATACTGCAACCCTTCATCCTCCACACCTTGTGTTGGTCTTCAAACACAACCTGAAGTTAAAATAAAAAATTTAATCATGCATGCGTATAAAGTTAATCCCCTTTGATTTTTTTGAAGTTTGCTTTTTAAAAAGATAATTTAATCATGCATGTGTATAAATTTTAAGCACAACCTAAATGTTGTCCACGGATTGTCGAAGGAGAGGGCCCCTAAGGTCATCAAAAGTTGGTGCCTTAAATCCTGCGCCGCAACTTGTGACAACATCTATCATGCGCGCCAATATGGAGACCTTGCCACATTGAAGGGAAGGTCGGAAAAATACCAAAAAGTGGCAATGGTTGTCCTCACTACTTTGTGCCTCTCTTGGTTCCATGTGGCCATACCCTCAAGCATGGGTTGTGCGTCTAGCGTGGAACGCTCTACAAAATAAGACTCATCCATCCCACTCCTTGCTTGTGCAATTGATGGATTCGAACTCTCATGCTGAAACCGGCCAAAGTTGTTGCCGGTACATGAAATTTGAGAAGGGGGGGTTGAGATGGCCTCGATTTGTCATTGTTAGAATTTTTTTTTTCCTATGAGCTAGAGATCATGGCATCTACAATTTTTCTAACTTCTTTCAGCACCTTTTGGCATGGCTTGACATCCTTGCCAATTTTCTTTGCCAAATGGAATTTGATGTGGTAAATGCCTCCATGAATAAGAGTGTCACAAAAATTGCAAAAAGCTTCCCCTTTCTTTTCCCCTTCCCTTGCATACTGCCATGCTGGATCTCTTTTCGTCGCCATTTTTTTATGCTTGCACATGGAAACAAGTAACAACAAAGTTACAAACAATTACTAAAAAAAAAAACCGAGACAAGGGTTTAGGGTTTAAACTTGAAAGTTGAAACATTGACAGCTGAAAAAATGGGCTTGCATACATAGTTATCAGGCAGCAATATTTACTTAAAAGGAGAGAGAGAAAAAAAAACCCTAAACCCTATAGGGTTTAAACTTGAAAGTTGAAACATTGACAGCTGAAAAATGGGCTTGCATATATAGTTATCAGGCAACAATATTTACTTAAAAGGAGAAACCCTAAAGCCTAGGGTTTAACGTTTAAACTTGAAACATTAATAGTTGAAAATTGGGTTTGCATACATAGTTATTAGGCAGCAATATTTACTTAAAAGGAGAGAAAAAAAAAAAAGAAAAAGAAAAGGGAACGAGGAAAAAAAAAAAAAAAAAAAAAAAAAAAAAAAAAAAAAAAAAAAAAAAAAAAAAAAAAAAAAAAAAAAAAAAAAAAAAAACAAAAACCTAAACCTTAGACCTAGTTTTTTAAATTTCTACTTTAAATTTAATCTTTGGGAACATGTTTGAAAAAGAAAACAAAAACATTTGCAAACAGCCTTAATCTAAACCTAGTTTGCAAAAACCTCATACTGCAAAAGAGTTTCAACCTGGGAAAAAAAAAGTTTGCAAAAGTTTTTCTTACCTTGGATGAATCCTTTGGGTGGCTGTTGGTGGCTGTCGGATTCCTTCAAACCGCAAACAATCCGCTGTTAGGATGCCCTAGTGTGTTTGGTTTGGTGTGGTAGCAGGTAGGCAGACCCCTTTCTCCAATTTGCAATAGCTGAAAATGAATGAAAGTGAAAAAAAAACGAGTTTATATCTTTTCCTCTACGTGTGCGGCTTCTGGTGATTTTTCCCGTCAGGATTTCCAATTTTTTTAAAAATTTACGGATTCTGGATTCCACGCCGAGTTGACTCGGATTTCTGGTAGAATCGGAAAAAATTGGGAATCGGCGATTTTCGTAACTATGCTTGAAACTTCCTTCTCTACTGAAATCATGGCTAGAACAGGAATATCTTAGTGTAAAGATGGAATGCTCTTGGTGACAAATAGATATCACAGAGTGTCTTTGTTACCTATACCTATGTGAAAACCTCTGATGAAGCTAATGCTGAGCTGTTCTTCTTTGTTCATTTTCTCAATCCAAGTTTCTTGGAGTGCCGCTATTCCAACCTCTATAAAAAGTTACCTGTCTCCTTTAATAATGTTTATGTGTTTTCCTTTTTCCATTTCTGTGATTCCAACATCTCTGATAGCCCCTTCTCCAGTCTCAAGGATCCTTGTCTCCTCTTATGATGTTCATTTGCCCACTTATGTCCATGTACTATATCCCAATGTCTCTAAAAGTCGTTATTTCATCCTCCATGAGAAGGACTGCTTCCTTTGAGTATGATTTTGATAGGGATGATGGCAATATGCTTTCTTTTGTCCATATCTTCTATCCACATGTATCTGAGTATTATGGTTCCAATGTCTTTGTCTGTCATTATCCTTCCTTTTGTCAACCCGTAGTGAAGGCTTGGGCTCAAATATATATTGTTCTATTACCTTTCTTTCAAAAGGAATGTTGGCTTGAACAAACATCATAGACTCCCTTGAATTCTTCATCTGTATGGATGAAGCTTCAACTCCGGAATAACCAAGATCTGATCTCTTTGTCTTTTTAATCTCAATTGGAGTGATTCTGCCTTCTTTGTTTCTGCCAAATACGCTACAAGTCCAACCCATATTTTGGAGCATCTCAAAATTGTTAGCATATTTCTTTGTTCCTTCAATCTTATGTGAATGTTTTTTTTGCCATGAGAAGAACTCTCTCTATGATGGAGAAGCATCATTCTTATTCAAGAAAGAATCTTGCACAGCACAACGTGACTCAATAGAAGAAGAGACATTCTCCCCCCTTATGGGAGAGTTGGTGAAAACATCAACTATTGGGATCTTTTTAACATTCTTCTTATTAATGGATCACATGAAGAGGCAATTGATTTCTCAGTGTTCTCATCATTGCTCTTAAATGAAGCAACAAACTTGGACAAATCATTTCTGTCATAAAAGTGATCAATCATTGAAACCTTATGAGAATGAGAAGTACAATTGTTTGCTTTCCATATTTTGTAGTCAAGAGAACATAGATATATACAGTTCAACACTTTTACCATGAAGAAGGAAGTCCTTATTTGTATAACCTCCTATATAAGCATCAACATCCTTATTTGCAAGGCCTGAAAAGTTTTCATCAGCATATTAATCATGATAGAGATAAAGATCATAGAATGGCAACTCATATAGATTATTATAACCTTCATCCATATGCAAGTATCTTACTATCACTCTCTAGGAAAGAAGAAAGCTAATATGTCCACTTTCTAAAGCTGCATTGAATATATCATCAGGTTCATCCTCATTAAAGTCTTTAACAGGGAATTTGTAAAATTGGGGTTAATAACACTTTTATTTTGTCTATTAATTTTCTCAAGAATGACAGGTTTAACGTTTGTGAGTTTATGTTCTTCTCCTCTAACTCCGTGGTCTTCTTTTCTAGCTCCATGTTGAAAATAACTGAGGTTTTAAAAATTGTGCACTACAAATATCCCTTATCCACTCCAAATCCTTAAGTGCAATCACAACAACATAAAATTTCAGTTCTAACACGTCAAGCAATGCAAGAATTGCTTACAGAGATAGAAAATATGTTATTATTTATGAAATTCACACTTGGAAACCCCAAAAATTCTAGGATCAACTTTTGGTCTATCACCACACAGTTTTGAATTCCACATCCCATAGTGAAAAAACTTGTTCAGTCTAATATATTTGGTTGGGGGAATTGCAACAGAAAAACGACCCAAAACATTGTCTCAGACACTTAAAGTTGGATTGCTATAACTTCCTGGTTGTTGTTCAGATTCCTTAACATGACAACTTAGTTTTATCTATTCAAAATGCTAAAGATGATGGCGTAAGAATCATCTGAATGCAACGACCCTGAAAGTTACATCCTCAAAAATATGATGTTTTCCATGAAAAATTGCAAAACAAATTCTTCAACCCTCTAGAAACCTCGTCGAATCTAATCCATTACCCTCCAATGATCAAGATCCAATGTTGATGTTCTAATTCACAATGTTCTATAAGCAGGGTTCCAAGGGAACACGTCCCAAGGCCTCGATAGTCAGGGTTACACGTCCCTTGGGGGAGAACAACGGGATGGGTGGACATGGGGCAAATGCTCCCCATTTGTTTCCTTTAAGGGGAGATGACTACGGTATGTCCCCATTGTGCCCTTCCTTTACCCCATGGATGTGAGGATGTTAAGGGGATGTTTGAGGGATGCCTCTATGTCTATTGTGGTGAGTCCCACCTCAAAAAAAGAAGTTAAAATATGTAACTTACCTTACATTCTCGTTGCACTATCTTCATTGGCATAATGATGACGACACTTCTACAAGATGCTCTTCTTTCATAGCACAATGGTTTGCTTGCATAACACATTGGTGGCCCTAGGGGCCTTGGTGAGGTTATTCTCCCTACTGATTCTGCTTGCATGTCGACCTTGATTTTCATGGAACTAACGCCCATATGGGTAGGGCAATCCCTTTTGTGGGGAGTGTAATTGGCACTGAGTTAGTCTCCTGATCTCCCAGGACTGTGGTAACACAGCCAGGGCAGTGAGCCTTTCCTCCAATCGACCCAAATAAGGTCGAAGGGAACTGACAGTAGTGTATGGGTTTTGGTGATTCCTCCTATACTGGTGTGTGATGGGAACTGCAAATATCTGGTTTTTCACCGGGTTCCAATCCTTAGAGACACAACCATCTGATGATTTGGACCCTGTTGCTTGAATATTGGATGTTGGTAAGCCCCATAACTTCTTTCTTCAAGACATGGAAATTTCTATTTTTGGAGCTTGGTGTGGAAGCTAATGAAACTACAATAAGAATCAAATATAGAACTTTCTTTGTGGCGACCCAAGAGACTAGCCATACCAAACGCGGGACAGGGAGGGTGATTTCTGAAGGGTTGGGGTAGACCCCTTTTTGAACCGCTGAAACTTAGCGTCAGTTTCAAGAATTAGAGGTGTTGTGATGAGTTTACAACCCAAAACTGCATTTTTAGGTTGCATGTTGGGAGGGCAATGAATGGTTGATAGCATTCTATTGCATTGATGGGGTAAGTAGTTTTAACATTTCATTTAAGCATAGGCATAAATTGTATCAATATCTATATATACTTGGAACCTGCTTTGTAAGGAACAAGGTGGTTGTGTTTTCATAGGAGATGAAATAATGCTTGAAGAGGTTATTATGGCCCCGGTGTAAAGTCTTTGATGTGGCTCAATGCATTAATATTGGTTACAATGGAAATCATGAAATAGATACCATTGGAAGTCATGTTCGGTTATAATTTACAATACTATACATGAGATTACTCACATGAACCACAAGTGATACTGTATACAAAATATATGTATCCGAATAGGTATGAAAGGGGGTGGACATCTTATTTATAGGTAGGAACATCATTATTAACAAGGGACAAAACCAAATGAGTAAAAGCAAGCATATGTGCACATAAGATGGTAACTATCATGTTTGTGATAGCTATTGCTGAAGGTTTGGCTGGAAAAATTAGCTAATGTACATGAAATGCACTTTCCTTAATGGTGAGTTGAAAGAGGAAGTTTATATCTATCAAATGTAGGGATTTCAGGTTGTATATAAAGAACAACTGGTGTGTAGGTTGGTTGAGGCTCTTTACAAATTAAAGCAAGCCCCAAGCACCTCCTATTTGAAAAATAAAATTATTAACAAACATCTTATCTCTATTCAGAAGAAATTGTTCTGATCCAAATCTTCATGTCAAAGTCATAGTTGATAGTGTGAACTTAGTGGTGTATATGGATGATCTTATCAGTGAGGGTTATAATATTGATAAGGTATAATCAAATATATGTACTCCTTTAACATAACTAGTCCAGGCCTCGTACATTATTTCTTAGACGTAGAGTTTTGGCAAGTGAATAATTATATTCTTGTTTCTCAAATGAAGTATGCCAAAAGCTTGCTTGAGGATTTTCGAATGGAGTGTGAATCAGCCTCTTCACCAATAGAAGTTGGGCTAAAATTGTCAGCCAACATTGATTCAAAACTGCAACTGAATCAATGCATAAGCATCCAGTTGGAAGATCAATGTATTTAACATCAACCAGAAGGAGATCTCTTACACTGTTAGCTATTTCCAATACCTTATGGGAGCTCTAGAAGCTGCTCATTGAATTGCAACCAAGTGAATTTTACAATATCGATAGTGGGCATGGGATGTTGGCCTTATTGAGGACAGAAAAAATGAGATCTTTTTGATAGACTTAATTTTTGATTGTGTAGTTCAGTTGATGTTAGAAAGTGAACAGGTGATATATATTTCAAGGCTTGGTACAGGTGATATTTCTTGGCGTAGTAACACAAGCCTCCTGTACAGAAACTGAATACAAGGAAGTGGTAAGTACAATTTCTGAAATACATGATTGTGAAGGATACTTGCCCATTTGCAAATAAAATACAAATTAGCAACTTTGCTTTGTTCTAATAATCAAAAGGCATCAAAGTTGCAGAGAGTTCAATTCTCCATGCTCAAAGCAAGCATGTGGAGATTCATCATCATGACATATGACAGCGACTTTGAATGTAGCAAGATTGAGGTGCAATATTGTCCAATATCAAAGCAGAGTGCTGAAATTCTCACTAAAGCTTATGGTCCAGATATGTTTGTAAATTTTAGGGACAAACTGCTTCTTATTTTCAAATATGATCACTGAGGGCAGGCATTAGAATATTTACTAATGATCATATGTATTTGCACATAGATCTTAAATAATGTCAAGTGGAAGATTAGATGGAATAATGAGACGTAAATCAAGTTTAATTACCTCAGTAAATTACAGGCAAGTTCTTGTCTCCCTTCCTCTTTCAAAATTTATTGTGTGGTTTCATTATCAATTATTTAATGGACAGTACATGAAGTTCTGATAAATGTGCCTAGCTTATTACCAATACCTCTAAAAATGTTGGAACTCCGTTAGATTATGGGGAAAACAAAGGAATTTTTAGCCAAATGACGTCACATATTAGGAATTCTTTTAACGGTCAATACCTACAAGTTGGCTACAACTAATCCATCTAAAATAGAAGTTCTTTTCATGCTGAAAAGAGGGGCTGTTAGCAACGGTTTTCTTTCCTTCCAGGAGGTGACTACTGCCATTGAAAAACCATTATTCTGGGGTTTCTGATGACTTTGTCCATGCTAGTAGCCCTTTAGCAGGTTTGGGAAGAGGCGGCAAAGCATGCCAATCAAGGCTAGCATGTCCATTTCAAGGATCGTAATTATCTAACACTTTCAATTCAACTGTAAAATCTGGAAATTCTTCTTATTTTGTTATGAAGCTTTTACCCAAAGTGAGAAAAGAACTTTTGATTTGCTTGCATTACATGCATGTAATGGTAACCATTTCTGTTGACTGCCCATTGCTTGAAAAAGCTTTAAGACAATCCTTGAGGGGAACCTGTGGTGCCCATTGGGTCATATCCTTGCAGAGCATTTAGGTTAGCAAATGAGATAGAGAGCAATCAACTTATCTAAAAATACAATGTTATGTACCTAGTATTCATGTTGTCATACTCATGTTATGTTTAATGTATTATGGGTCAATATTTTTGGGCCCAGATGTTACAAGACAACTAGCATTTAAAGTTGGGTCCAAAAGATCAAATATAGTTCATGTGTTATCATGGATTAATGTGTTGTCTTGTCATTAGACTATCACAAATGGATACCACCTGTCTCAAAAATTTTTGGCTATCATTATGTGCACATGTTATCTGCTATGCATCAGATTATCTCATTTGATCCATTGATATTTTGCGATCTTGAAGTGATCATGTAAATGTGCCTGTTTGTTGAGTAAGTTGTTTGCAAGTAGTTATTGTTGCTAATTACAAATTACATGTAGGAAGGCTAGAGCATTTCTTTCTCATATGTAGACCTAATCTGCTTCACCTTATTTTATCTATTTTCATCTATGATTCTCGAAGGCAAAGGTGTTCCTTCTTGCAAAGAACTGCTCCAGTACTGTACACTAAGACATAACCCTCTATTACAAATGTCTCTTATGTTACACATTGCCAGCACATGCATGCTCTTTTGACAGTTGGGCACAAACTGCAATTTAGCAGAAGATAGGTTAATGCTCTGTTTATATAAGGTTATTAATTTAGAATATTGGTTTGAACGTGAAAATTTAGTCACTGCACCCTAATCAATTATTTGTATTTTTATCTTTGCATCAGCCTGTACAAATTGGGGTTCATTTAAATATTATTATTAAAGACCGTGATTTAATGCTGTCGAAGCTACAAGCAAACAAATAATTTATTGGTCAATTTGAATTATACCCAGTTAATTTGTTTCTATGAAAGAGTAATATCAAGACACAATTTTCCAGCTTACAAATGTTTCCTTGGTCTCAAAGGCTTTTTGCATTTTGCTTAAGTATCCTTAAAAGCATCACAGTCGTTGATTTAGTGGATCATGGAATAACTGTCTTAAGGATTGTGGTTGCAGGGTCTTCTAAGTAAGTTCTTGCACTATTATGATGACTCCAGGCCCATTTTTTATTCAATGGAGGAAATGTTGAAATGGACCGATCTTTATGAATACACACAGCACTCACTTGAGGTGGAATTGGTTGCTGCTGGACTGTCCTCTCGTTTAATATCTGAGCTTATAACAGTAAGTTCAAACACAAATGCTAGTATCTCATGGTCCTGGTGTAGAAAGCGTTTAGTGCATGCTTATGCTAAAAACCATTTCCAAATTGTATAGGACACAAATCTTGCATCTCTTAATTGATTTTAAGTTGAAAATGACAGTACTTACTGAATTTCTATTGGGGGTTGAAAATCGTTTTGCTGAGCATGTGCTGAAAAAGTATTTTTGTATTTAATAGGATGCAAATCTTTCATCTCGTAATGGATTTTAGGCTTAAAAAATGTTGTGTAATTAATTTTTCCCTGCTTATGAGAGGATTTCGTGCCAAAAACAAGTTTTCATTTTGTGAAGAAATTTATTTTTCATTACAACCACTCTACCTAGGGTTCGGTGTGTTGGACATCCATAGTAATCTGGTTGAGAACAATAGAAAGTTTTCTTTATCTGAGAAAGGCCAACAAGGGTTCAATATAAACTGGGTTAGCCATAAAAGTAAAGTAAAATAAAGTAGCTTTTAACATCCATTAGACCTTAGGCCATATGGGGCAATGTGGTTTACCACATATGTATTTATCCAACCAGACTCCAGCTACCAGATAAGGTGTACAAGCCTACCTCCTTCCGGATTCAAATCTTTGACGTCCTATGTGGAATTCTGAAGTCTTCACCCTGAGGTCCACTCAGGTTGTACATTGACCAAGAAGCCAAAACATGAATGATGACCCACACCAAATGGCATTCATACCGGCCCTAGTTATTTACATTTGCTTGACAAACAGGACAACTATCCACATTCCAGATAATTATCTAACACACATTATTAAACTTGATATAACATCCATATATTGCCTATCTAGCTTGGATTCATGACACCAACCCATTCTTGACTCAAAGACTATTGTTTTACAGGTGCAAAGCAAATGGGTGTGTACTTAAACAATTTCATGCGGGAACTTGTTTTTCAGTGTGACAGGAAATAAATTTGTCCTTACTAATGTTAACAATTTTTTAATGCTACTGGTTAATGGTGCGTAAATGTAGTTTCTACGTTCTAGTATCTACCAATCAATGCTTGCCCTTTACTTCAGATAGTACATAATGAGGATTATGTTCTGTTATAGGTTATCATGAGGATCAACTATGGACAGAATGTGGATATTAGTGGATTGGCTGGAGCAGTTTCTTTGTGTGGATCAGGTGGTGGGCTTTGGTCAGTGGAAGGAGGAAATTGGCAGATGGCTGCAGGTTTAATTGATAGGGCAAATGTTTCTTTGCATCTAAACAAAGAGGTAGCTACAATTTCATTTGATGGGAAGAACTATGAAATAAACACCTCTGAGGGACAGGTCCACCGTTGTGAAGTTGCAGTTTTGGCTACACCTCTGGATGAAGTCAATATCACCTTTATCCCGGCAATCTCGATTCCTGTGCGACATCTTCATCATACTTACACAACATTTGTCAGGGGTTTGTTGAATCCGGTAATGATTGTTTTTTGAAAAAAGCATGTGTTAATCTGTTGGCTATGAGCCATATTCCATCATTTTCTCATCTATCTTCCCCACACAAGTCCTTTGTTGTTATAATAATTTTCACATGAAGCATAGATGACATTCATCTTTTTATGCAGTTAGACACACAACATTTTGTCAGCTTTCTCTAATGTTTCCAGTATAGTTTCTACCCCAAGACTAAAAGGGCCAGAATGCAATAATAATTTTCCATGGAAGTATCAAACTTGAAGCATAACCTATTATGCTTCCTCATATAATAAGAAACATAGATGATTTAATGCACACTGAAATTGATAGAAAAAACAAGTAATTATAAGACAGATTCATGTTGTTTGTATAATTAGCCCACTTTTGTCAGATAGAATTCTTTGCTTATTGATTCTTTTGTGTGATGTCAAGGTCTATTTTGGACAGCTATCTTCCTCCAGGCTTCCT
This sequence comes from Wollemia nobilis, assembly GCA_028583015.1. Lineage (NCBI taxonomy): Eukaryota > Viridiplantae > Streptophyta > Pinopsida > Araucariales > Araucariaceae > Wollemia > Wollemia nobilis. The sequence continues at coordinate 31,628 of JAQPPZ010011818.1, forward strand.
GAGCTAATAGGCACTGTGGAAGTTCCCAGCTTGCCATTTTCCAGCATATCTGTGTTGAAGGACTATAGCGATGATGACAAAGCTTATAAGATATTTTCTCGTAAACCCATGGCAGATGATGACCTTCTAGATAAAATTTTCAGGTTTGTTTTCTCTATTGTAATTGATTGTTTTGATTGCTTTCATTATCCACAAGAAAGATGGTAAATACTTCATTAGTCTATTTTGACATCTTCACTTAAAGGTTTTAATTTTTGGAATCTAACTTCATCCGTTACTTGTTTATAGTGTTAGAAAAGAAACAATACGGATAGACTGGGCTGCATATCCTCACTATCAAGCACCAGAGAAATTTGCTCCCTTTTTGCTAGATGATCATCATCTTTATTACATTAATGCAATTGAAAATGCTGCAAGTACCATGGAGATGAGTTCTCTAGCAGCTGACAATGTTGCAAGACTTATATTGTCTAGATTATATGGTGGTCCATTAGAGAAACCAAGAAGTTCTGATTCTGGCAATGCAAAAATGCATTCAGAGTTATGAGCTCTTAGCTGCATGGATCAAGGTTTGCTTCGAAGCATGTTTGGAGCCAAATCTATAAGATTATCACAACTCACTTGTTTACATAGAGATGATGAGGATTGGCATTATTCAATTTGGTATCTAACAACATTCATTTAGATCCTCCCTATTTGACATACATCCTAGTTAGGGAGAAAATTATGGGATGGGAAGTTATTTTTAAAAGTTTAGAATTGTAGTTAAGCAAAGACACAGATTTACTACTAATACGTTTAAATATTGATGAATAAGCTTGATGTACATTATATATAAAAAACTGGCAAATGTGAAAAAAGTTTGTCCATGGCGAATTTTCATTTTGATTTTTTTTGATATATCCAATTGATGGAAAATAGCCTAGGAAAAGAACATTGATCCCAATTGTTCAGTATCATAATGCCCATTGGGTTTGGGGCACGTGGTGGGAAGCAAGGAGTTTAATGTCATAAGCTGATATTCTAATCTCATGGGTGTAACTTAACAATTAATCAAATGGCATGAGCTTAAGTGGTTGAAAACTTGGCCCCCAATGTGGAGACCCAGGTTCAGATCTTACAAAGTGATATATGCATAGTTGCCAGTTGTAATGCCACTATTTTGTTTGTTGAAATACTGCAGTAACATGGTCATGATGTAATATAGGTTGGACCCATTTTTTTTTTATTTTTTTTTTTGCGAAAACCCCTTGGGGCCGCCGGGGGCCCGGGGGCCCCCCGCCCCCCGCCCGCACCAACATTATCAATTGGATTTTTGATACCCAATTCAGCTTTTGGTAGGGTGTGGGACCCCTTGGAGGATTGCCCTCTCCTCCCCAACTCACCTACAACACCTGGGTAGGTTGGACCCATTTCAATCTCATATAAACATATTTTTTATATATATATCAGTATTATAACATAATGCCTACTTAAAGATTTAGGCATCTGTAAATTAAAAACTAGCACAAACCCACATGAGTGTGGATCTAATGTTTTCACCAATAGAACATCTTTGAAATGATTTTGCTCTCATAGGGATGGGATTTGATGGGCCTATTCAGTACTACCCTTTGAGCCACTTGGAGCCCTCTTCCATTATGAATGTCTCTACAAATTGAGCATGTTATCCCTTTGGCTATTAGATTATGCTAGTTATGAAAATGAGGCTTACATTTATTGACTATTGTAAGTATGAAACAGAGTATGAACAATTAAAAAAAAATCTCTCTTCTTTTTGGATAATCAGAAAAATTTATATTAATATTGTAAATATGATTATATTACAAAATAAGACATTGACAACATGCCTGTGGGAAAGTATATTGCATCAAGAAATGATAAGGACTTGCACCCCTCTATATCATATAGAAAAAGAATGGTCTTAGACACCAAGAAAATTGTTGCAACGAGTGTGAAGTCCTCACCCACTATATAATCATGGGAGAGATTCTATGTGGATACTATATACCGTTCACTTCCTGGTGGGTATTTGTTAAGGGTCAAGCTAACTTCCTAATAAGGAGTCTTAACGTATCCAACCATGTTATGGAACAGTAGCTCTTTATGTTTAGCCGTCTTAAAACTACAGTATGCAGGACAACTGGTGCAAGGAGGTCCATGGTGGAAGCAGCCCTTACATTCTGCTATCTGATTTTAATGCCTTGGATTGTGTTTACCAGCTCGTCAGTTATCCCAAGTCTATGTGGCTATGTGGTATTAATTATTTTATTTTACTCTAGGCAAAGATAATACAAGAAACTCATTTTGCAGGGCTTAACTCTAGAAATTTATGTACTGCCAATAGCAGGACAATCTATTAGGGCAAGATTGGTATCTGGCTTGCATGAGTTACTATTTGAAGAATTGTTTGTTAATTCAGTCTAGAGGTTAGATAGACATGCATGATGAGTTTTAGTTTGCTGGTTTGCATGTTCAATTTACAATTTTTGGAGATTCCAAGAAAGCAGAAAGAAATTCTAGTGAAATGTATTACTATGTAATTGTAAGATGAGCAGAAAATGATTAGGACTAGTGTATTTAAGGCTTTTTTCTCATTTTGTCAAAGGCATTGTAAAGCAATGGTAAAATCCTTGCATTATGATGGACATTCCTGAAATAAGGCAAGCCACGTTAATAAAGTTTGTTATAATATTGCAATAATGTGGATTGTTAAAATACCACTATAGTATGGTCATGAGTGATCAATGAGACTATTTCAACCCTATATAAGCAAATTTAAAAAATGCTTCTCTCCATGTTCTATTCTAGATGTCACACTTGCCCGCATATTTAAGACATGGAAATAAGCCTTTGCTTTTGTGATCCTGTTCCTTTTTTGTCTTCTTTAGAATTACATCATAATACGTAAATAGAGTTTATTTGGACTTGGAATCTCTTCAAATAATAACTTGAACGTGCAAACTAGCAAACTTAAACTGCTGACTCCAGCAGACAAATGGAATAAACAAACATGTTGAGAGATGGTAACTCGGAAAATACGTAAATAGAGTTTATTTGGACTTGGAATCTCTTCAAATAATAACTTGAACAAGCAAACTAGCAAACTTAAACTGCTGACTCCAGCAGACAAATGGAATAAACAAACATGTTTAGAGATGGTAACCCGGAAAATAAGCCCGCTTCTTATCCACTGTGAACAAATTGACCTGGTACAACAAATAGATCTATTTCAAAATTATGCCCTTCATTATTGAAGATTTTGCAAAGCTGGGTGAAGGAATTTGTATTGGTGCTACTCACTCGGCAAATAATGGTTGGAAATCAATAATTTCAAACGATCCACAAACTGTTATTAAATGGCATTAACTCAACCGGTTAAATTCCTCAACTTTAAAGAGGAGACCCAACAATACATGCATAATTGCCAAGCTATTGATATAGCTGTTGTAATATCACTATGTGGTCACAATGTCACAAGGATGGGGCCCATGTCAAACCCATATAACCAATTAAAAAAAATGTTCCATGGTCTAAAAATCTCTTGTATTCGAAAGCAAAACCATGTAATGTATTATATCAATGGACGGGATAAACTCTTATCGAGAGCTTTTAGTTTTTTATTATTGTTTGGGAATTATGAACATGAGGCTTATAGATCATAGGGGGTTCATCATAATAAAAGGAGATGCAAGGTGCTGTATTAGATTAAGCCATTTTTAGAGCTTACATTACAACTAGACAAAGGTATAGAGTCATGGATATATTGTTTTCAGTGGTTGGTCTGTATCCACTCTTAGAGCTGGTAAAACTATAGGTAGCTTAAAATTAGGCTTCAGGAACATTTCTTGAAGGAGAAACTTGACAAATGAGAAGAAATATGATGAGTAGTCATGTTCCAACATGCTTTACCTTCTTATATTTTTTAAGTGTAGGGTGTAATGGTATAGGTATGAAAGTTAAGAGTTATCGAAGGCTTTGTTGTTATCAAAAACCTGTTTTGAATGATTCTAGTTTTGGTCTGTAAGGAACATCCTTCGCTTAATGCAAAATTTTCTTTATATTATTGGAAACAATATTTTAAGTTACTTCTTCGCATTTTGGTGTTATTATAATTTTCAATAGAATACAATAAAGTTGATTTTAGTCATGGCTTCTTTAATGCTTAGCCCTCTTTTTAAAATTATTATATTATTTGAGAACAAATTACTCATAAGAATACATTAAAAAGATAAAAGCCTTCATCATTTGTAAAATACTAAAACATTCAGTTTATTGTAGAAAGTGTAAATAATTTTATTTTATATTTATTAAATTAAATCTATAAAAGTAGATGAGAATATAAATTTAGGAAAAACAATAATAACTTTATAAAATGCAGCTTTATGCCACAGTGGGAGAGTTTGTACTTTAAATCAAAATTTCAATTTGAAATTATGGTCTTAATTTAGCCTAGGTATTGTGAAAAGGAAAAGTGGACAAATTTCAAAATGTTTTTTCCCCTTTCAAATTTTATAATAAAATTAATTTAAAAAATGATTGGATGTATAAAACATTTGTCAAAGTATAGAATACTCAGACATAAACTTCAAACATGGAGTGGAGGCGGCCTCTACTTTTTATATTCAATCTACGTATACACATAGTAGAGGGCAAAATGCGTCAACAATAATATGCATATGGAATGGATAGGGCTAGTTAATGTATTGTTTGGCAACGCCATTGAAACAAATATCTTTCTTTTTTCGAGAAGAAAATCTTAATAAATCCTGTTCTTCGGGTAAAATTAAAGTCAGCGGGACCTTAATCATTTAGAGAATTGAATTGGGGCAGCCTATTGTCAAAGTCAGCGAGACCTTAATCGTTTAGAGAATTGAATCGGGGCAGCCTACTGGTAAACACCCGGTTGCTACAACTAGCCTATCCACTTATTCTTTCGAGTAAAATTTTAGGGTAAAACACAGGTTTTTGAAAGGGATCTTAGTACCTAGTACCAAGTTTTGAATTTGGGTCTCTTAGATAAAAATCCAATGACATACCACTACTATATATATATATATTTTAAACAATTTGAAAAAAAATATTAAAACAAGATCATTTACAAGTTGAGATGAGACTCCTCTCAATCTTAACTGGCGAGAACACTTGTTTACAATAGTAAAAAAATATCTACATTGGAGCCAAATCTCCTAAACCATGTCTTCAATGGCTATTCAAATTAGCTTAACATTGGATTTGCTCATCAACCTGCTTAATCCTTTCATCCTCAATAGCCATGCCACTGTACGATTGAACCTCTATCTTTTTCTCATTACCCATCTTAGCCAAGAAGTCTGCCACTTTATTCAGAGCTCTACCCACATAAATCAGAGTGCAAAACCTTTAATCACTAGATCAATTGATTTTTTTAAATCTTTCCATAGTGCAAAATCATTTGGTAGAGAGAATGCAATAAATATTAAGCTTGGGTCATTGGGCTCAACATACTTAGAAGAATTATTTCCCATTGTCTTTGACTCTCTTTGTACAATCTCCAAATTACTTTTCTCCTAAGAGCTAAGTTTGCATCTGTAAGAACTCTTAAATTGAGACCTCCCCTAGTTTTATCATCACACACCTTGCTCCATTTCACCAAAGGAAATTTCTTTTTATCATGTAATCTTGACCACAAAAATGATCACATAATAAAGATTAAACTTTTTTCTATCAATTTTGGCATAGTATACAAGGACATAATATGTTGGAATGGCTTGTAAGACTAATTTAATTAGTTGCATTCTTCCTGTTTACGATAATCATCTACCTTTCCATGTTGGTAGTTAATTTTCAACTTTACTTATAATTGGATTTCATAATTCTATCCTCATTTGAAGCAGTACTACATTAACAAAACACACACAATCCACAAAAACAGAGAAATGCCAAAGTTTTCTTGTATTATTTTCTGAGGAGAATGGAGCTTACAGAGATCAACCCTTTACAAATTCGAAATTCCCCCTCAAATACCCTGTTTTCCTTTTTCCCGCCTAGAACAGTCTATTTAAAATTTGAATTTCGGGGCCAAATTTCCCGAGGCCATAACTCTTCGCCCGTTGCTCGAAATGACTATCAACTCATGTTTTCGGAAAGCTCTCGAAGGGGTTTGCGGCGCAGTAACATCCTAAAGGATTACCACCATTTTTCAGCCCTCTACGAGGCCTCTAAGGCCTTCAAAATTGACCTTCAAGTTTTAGTAGCAGGATTTTTCACTAGTTTTGACACTAGATTTGGTAGGATAGAAGACCTTAAAATTTACATATCTCCCAAACCGCTCAGGATATTGGGACGATTCTTTCGCCGTTGGGTCTATTTCTCCATCCTCTAAACAACTAAACAAAATTTAGAACAAAATAAAACAAATACAAATTTTGGATGATGCAAGATCACTCTTACACCACTGGATGCTCCTGCATCATCATTCTCCTCTCAAATAATGATATCCCTAGATAAGTTGCTGGCAAATTTGCCTCCATTTGAAGTAACTTGCATATTCTTGGTTTGATTTTAGTTGGGGTGTTTAGGAAGCAAACTTTGGATTTTGTCCTATTAAATTTTTGCCCTGACGCTCTTTCGTATTCCTTTAGTAAGTTATTCAAAACTTTGGCCTCATTTATCCTTGCCCTCCCAAAAAGAGTTGTATCATCTACAAACTGTTGATGGGTGATGTTGTCGATGTTATTACTAGCCTTAAGTCCACTTATAAGCCCATCTTTTTAATCTTTCTTCAAGTTCCTACCTAAAACCTTTGCCATAATAATGAACAAATACAGTGATAAAGGATATCCCTGTCGAAGGCCTCTCTTGGCTTTAAATGATAATGTTAGTAACCCATTGACCAACATTGATTATAAAACTATAGAGACACAAGATTTAATCCATCTAACCCATTTCTTCTCAAATCCAAACTTTTCTAATACTACAAAAAGAAAATCTCATTTAACCCTATCTTAAGCCTTACTCATATCAAGTTTTAAGATCACTACTTTCTCTTTTCTTTAGGTTGTTGAATGCATAACTTCATGAGCTACTATGATCTCATCTAGAATCTGTCTCCCTTTCACAAATCCTCCTTACTCTTCTGAAATAATTTTGTTTAACAATGGTCTTAACCGATTTGCCTTCACTTTGAAAATAATCTTATATGCCATATTACATAGGTTTATGGGTCAAAATGAATCAAACAATTATGCATCCTTCTTTTTGGGAATTAGGTTAAGATATATTGTATTTCTTTTATAAGGTATGTATTGTTTTACCCTACACTATTCCATTGCCACCAATAAAGAATCCTTCACTATATCCCAATTATGTTGATAGAATGTTGCAGAGAGCCCATCCGGACCTAGGGATTTATCCTTATTAAAAGAGAAAAAAGCTAGATGAACTTCTTCTAGAGTAGTAGACTCCATCAGTTTCCTATTGTCATCATCTATTATAACTGAAGGAACTTGTTGTAGAAATTTATCATTAAGAACTTCAAACTTGTCTGATCCTAAAATATTTTGATAAAAAGACCTTGCCTCCTTTTTGATTTCACTCTCGTCTTCAGTCCAAACCCCTTCTACTGACTTACTAATTCTGGATGCTTATTTATGTACTATTGCCATCCTATGAAAAAACTTGGTGTTTGTATCTCCTTTTAACGAAGTCTATCTTGATTTTAATCTCCAATATTTCTCTTCCTTACTCAAAATATTATGATATTGCTAAGTAAATCTCTTTCCTACAAAGTTGGATTATTATGATCACTTTTTTGGAATTTTGAAAGTTTATCTTTTAGTTCTTTCTTCTCAAAAATGTTTCCAAAAGTGTTCTTGTTCCATTCTTTTAATCTAGATGTCATTAATTTAATTTTTTTTGGAAGTGTATACAACCCACTGTTTCTTGAAAAATTTCGTGTTTGTGCTATCATATCAACAAATTGAAGATGGTCTTCCCACATTTGCTCATATTTAAAATATGATATTTTTTGAATTCACTTACCACCATTTTAACTTTTATTGGCTAGTGATATGAACCAATCCTTGTCAAGGTATTAATTTTAGCACAAGTCCCTTCATCTAGCCAATGATATGAGAGAATGCATCTATATATTTTTCTTGCTATTAGGTTTTGGTCTCTCTTTGTTATTGGTCCATGTATAGTTGACTTCTTCAAACTCGACCTTCCATAGATTATTGTTTTGAATAAAAGCTTATAAGTCTCTCATACTTTGGACTAGTTTCCTAACTCCTCCAAATTTTTCATCTAGATTGGTTATGGCATTAAATATCCTATGATCATGAATCTGGTTTCTTGGTCTTTACTTCTCATAAAGGCTTCAATCCCACTCCAAACTTCTAATCTACCTGATTGAGTTGTAGGTCCATATACATTGATAGGGATGAAATGAATATCTACAAAGAAGCATGTGACTAAAGAGGTTATCCAATGCCTAGTTTTATGAATGGTTACAAAGGAGGTTCTAATAGGATTTCAACAAGTTAGAATTCCCCCTACCGCTCCTTTAGAATCTATAGCATCCCATTCACATCTCGCCCATACTACTTTCATAGTTTTGGAAACTTATTTTATCATTTTAGTTTTATGGATACAAAGGATATTAGGATTATTATTTAAACAAAGGTCCTTGATACACCTCTGCTTTGAGGGGGCATTATCACCCCTTATATTCCATGATATGGTAATCATGTCTCATTACAGACTGCTGGCCCTTTCTGCAAATTACCAATATCTTTTTGTTATTTGGTAAAGAGAAGTTCAACCAACTTAGTTTATGTTCCTTTCTCTATGTTTGCTCTTGCTTCCCTGGATCTTGCTTGATAATTTGAAGGTTTTCTTATTTTTGCCTTGCTTGTATCAGGAGTAGGTCTTAATAATTCCATTCCTAAATATTATTTCATAAATTTATTTTTCCTTAGATATATCCTCTCCTGGCTCTACTATGGAAGCTTTTGACTTGTCTTGCTCATTTTATGGTATTTCCTTATTAATGGTAGATGTATTAACATCTAACACTACATTTCCTTTACCAATTTTTTTCTCTTGAATGGTGCATTGTACTTCAAGAGAGTCTTAAAAATTTTATTTGAGACATTGCTTAGGTTCATCAAGAATGTTCATCCCTAAATCAAGATCATATTGAATAGATGGTTCCTTGTTAATATGTTGAACGGGTATTGTGTCCTCTAAGATTTGATCTACTTTTTCTTCATAGGCTAAAGCCTCAAAATAATTCATATTTCTTCCAATATCCTTCCTTATTGGTCTCCACTATTTATATAATTTTATTTGTCTATTTGTTTTTTGGAAGTTGAAAACCATCCTCATTTATATCCATTTGTAAGTTTCTCTTGCAATTTTCTACATATGATTATGTTGGACTCTTCTTAGGGCATGATCTCTCAATATGCCCCACCTCATGACATATTCTACATCTAAAAGATATGTTTTCATAATCTATGGTTTGGGTCCACATTTTATTCCCATACTTAAGAATAATTGATTATGGTAAAGGTCTACTTATATCAATCATGACCAATATTCGAGCATAAATAGCCAAGAATCAATCTTTTGTAGTTTTTGAAATCTCAAGGAATTCTCCTAGAGTGTTGCCTATTGCCTTAAAGGTATTCATTTCCCAAAACTAAATGGGCAACCCATACATCCAAACCCAGACTGGTACTTGGGATAGATTTACATTTTCAAGTGAAAAGCCTTCATACCAGTGGATAAGGAAGAGTCTTGCTCTTCCCATAAACCAAGGACCTCTTTTTAGGATTCTATTTTTTTCTTCCCTAGAACAAAAAATGGATAAGAAGAAACTTTTGGGAAGAAAGGATAGAATCACTCTTGGAGACTTCCAACTTCTATGAATCCATTTTCTCAAGGCTAAAGCCCCTAGCCAATACCCATTAAATTTACCAAAAACTACCCTATCTTTGAGTAGCAAGGATCAATCCTTTATGGTTTTCTCACTAACCTCTACTACTAGATATGATTCTAAGGATTTAGCTATAAATTGATCCATAGAAAAGAATCTAAAACTCGAAATCTATTGAAATTTACCAGAATATCCTATAGCAAATATAATATTTGATAAAAAAATATAATAATTTGCAAGCAAAATTTATAAGATAAAGAAGGGGAAAAAACTTAGTTGAAGAATTCTATGTCCAAGCAAAATGTCTTGCCTCATTGAATCCCTAGCTCTCCATTGCTCCTCCCATCATCCGAACCCTGGTTGATAGATATTTGTAATTTCATTTTTTGCAACTTGAAAAATCATCACTACCCTTGTTTTGAATGACTGACTTCATAGGGTCGTATCTCCCTCAATATTTCTCGGATTCCTTCATATGACCACTCATTTTAAAGCTCTTCAAATTTTGCACGAAGTGGTCTAAGAATTAGTAGAATTGGACAACCCTTCGTGAAGATATGGATCCTAAAAGATGAGATGTTTTTCAGAAAAATAATTGCCCTAATCCTTTGTGAAGTGACAATGAATATCTTAATTAAAAGAATTAATTTTTTTATTTCTTATTTTATTATAAGAGTTCTACTTTGAATAGACTTGACCTCTTATGTCATTTTTGTTTCAAGATTTTCTTCTGCCTCTTCCTTTGCACCTTTAATTCCTTCTAAACTTGAACTTACACATTATACTTTATCATTTCTTATATCCTTCTTTGTTTCTTTTAATGGTTGATCCAAGTGAACTATGGTGGCCTTTGTGTTGTAGATAGGTTTTCTTTATCTCTTCTTTTAAAATGGAATATCCTAGTTCTGATCTAGCTTCTATTAATGTATAACTTCCTTGCTTTGTCTTCAAGTTTATCTCATGACCAAAGGTTTTATTTGTCTCTTCTTTTAGAGTGGAATATCCTTGTTCTAATCTACTTCTATTACTACACGACTTTCTTTTTCTTGAAGTTTATCTCATGACCAAAATATCCTATCTCTTTCTTCATAGTTTTCACTTTGTAAACTCTTGTCATGCGTCTAGTATCATAACAATTGTGGCATGAGAATACGATATTTTCATAATCCACTTGTTGAAACCATTCTCTTGATTTAGATTAAATCTTAATGGATTGTGGCAAAGGTTTTGAAATATCCATAGCAACACATATTTGGTTATGTATAGGATGATTTTGCTCCTTAATAGGTTTGTCTTT